>CAUYQV010075815.1:0-25824 GCA_963574575.1 Galagoides demidoff | reverse complement strand
GGAGCAACCTGGGACTGGCAGTGTATGGAGGAACCCACACTCAGTCGCCAAGAGACACGGTTGGACTCAACCCACAGGCAGCCATGGAACACATGATGACTGCAACCAAAAATTTGGAGTTGGAGGTTGCTATGAGCTGTGTGATGCCATGGCACTCTACCCAGGGGGATAGCTTGAGGCTCCGTCTCAAAAAAATAAATAAATAAAATAAAATAAAATAAAGAATCCAGGGTCTTAAGAGCCTATGGTTTGGGGGATGGAATGGTCTGCCTCAGACACCAGGGACACCAGCTCCTTTGGAAGGGCCTTGGCACGGCTGCCCTAGCTCTGTCCCTGCATAGCTCTGCTGCCCATCCTGGCCACCCTCTGTGGTCTATGTCCTCTGACCACCTGGCTGTGCTGGAAAGAGACATGGCCTTGTGTCCCACCTGGGCCTGTTGTGCATCTCATACTTTGTTCCCCACTGTGACACAGTGTGTGCTTATTCTGCTTCCTGTCACCTTGTGACTACTATTTCTTTTTTTTAAAGTTCTTAAGTCATATACCTGGCTGCCTGCCAGGTGTCCCAGCATGAGGATGGGGCAACTTGAGGGGGTTGTTACTGTACAGAACTGCAGTTGTCCCCCCAAAAGCATTTTCTTTCCTCAACCTCCAGGTAAATTTGAACCACCATTATTTCACCCAAACGTGTACCCTTCAGGCACGGTGTGTCTGTCCATCCTGGAGGAGGACAAGGACTGGAGGCCAGCCATCACGATTAAACAGGTATGGGCCCCACAGGCCCCTGCAGGGCAGGTGGGTTGGCAGCCTCCACAGCCAAGGCTGATGTCTTGAGGAGCCCCCATCATGCTCCTGACACCAATTTTGTGTGTGTCTGTCTGTCTCTCATGCAGATCTTATTAGGAATACAGGAACTTCTAAATGAACCAAATATCCAAGACCCAGCTCAAGCAGAGGCCTACACGATTTACTGGTTAGTAGCAACTGGTCCTGTGTAGGCCATTGGGGGAGGGGAATACAAGCTTACATGGCTACAGGGTGGCCCTATGGAAGGAAAGTCCAGGACTGGACAAGTGCATGTTGTACACAGGCATTGCTGTGGGCAAGAGGGAAGATGATAGGGCTTTCATGGCCACTGTCCAGGTGTGCTATGGCCAGGCTGATCCTGTGTTGGTGAGCCTTAGCTTCACCGGGAAGGCCCTTGAGCACCAGGGTGGAAAGCCATGCTAAGGGGCATGTCCTGTGGGCCCTCCCACTGCTGCCCATGGCCTGTTCCCCCTGTCCTATTGCTCCTGTGGTAGGTGAGGCCCAACCCACCTCAGTGGTGCTCAAGGCTCAATGGGAACCTCACATGGACCTTAGGAGGTGCTGCTACGGCCAGGGTGTCCCTGTGGTCCTCCCCCACCCATGCCAAGGAAGAGAGCCTGGCATAAGTCAGAACTTGAATGGTTAACCTAGTGCCAGGGACAGACCCCCCAGCAGAGACCCCACACCTGCAGTGTCTGGATCTCTTGGCATTACCCACCAGCCTGGTCTGATGGGTCCACAAAAAGCTAAGTTGGCAGATCTGATCCTGTGCGACATCTGCAGCATTCAGAAACTACCCAGTATGGGTCCTTGCTCCTCTACGGAACAGGCTAGAGAGCTTTCTGGAGACAGTCTTGGGTGCCACATGGTCAGGACCCAGAGGAGCTTGTTAGACAGCTATCCCACTCCCAGGTTTGTCTAGTAGGCCATGGGACCAGTGCATCCCACCTGGATAGCAGACCTGTGCCTTCCAAGGGGCCCGTCCTGAACTAGAACTGGTCAGGAGGGAGGGCTGAGGCAAGAGTGGTCATTATGGGAGATGCATTTCTCCTCAGGTGCAGGCCTAGCTGAGCTGCTGGCGAGGTGCCTTCTCTGGTGGCTCAGGAAGCTCAGAAGCCCAAGTATAACAGCTCTGGCCCCAGCCCAGCTTCCCTGAGGGCCAACTTTGATCAGTCCCCTTGCCCCTGCTTGGTTGGCTAAGCTGCCACTAAGCAGAGTAAGCCTAGCAGGAAGTGGTGGACTCCCTCCCTATGCTGTAGCCTGCTATGCGCTGACCATTGTGGGAGGCACATTTGTTCCACACAGGAGAGAGTGGCAGGGCTTCCTGCAGACAGTTGGCTCTCACGGCCACTTACCCTGGCTAGCGTGCTCACAAGGCAGCAACAGAGCTGGTGGCTCCACAGAGACCAAGTGGCCCTTGAGGCAGAGGCGCTCCCCTCTCTGGCCCTCAGGTGTGCCGCAGTGGCTGTGGTCTGTTTGGTCTCCATTTTGCTGACCTCAGGCCATGCTGTAATAGCTGCACTGCACCAGCAGGTCCCAGCTGTGTGACTTCATGGCCCTGCATCACCTGGGCTCACTGCCTGCTGGACTACACCACTTGTTTTCACTTAAACAAAATGTTCTTTCTCCTGCAAATGTCTGTGTTAAACGTACTTGCTGTAGAGCATGCTCAAGAGCACCAGTCCCTCTGTCGTCCTGCTTCTGAAGGCCTGGGCCATCTTCCTGTCTTGGCAGGTGCTCTGTCCTTAGGCCACACTCTGTAAGGGCAGAGCTGGGGCTTGGCTGCTCCTCTGGTTCCTTCTAGAGCCTGCCCAGCTGAGCTTCTCTGCCCTGGGCCTGCCTGGGGGCCTGAGCTGCACGTGGGGTTAGGAGCAGGGTCTGGGGTAGGAGGTGCTGGGTGGTGCCCTGGTCCCAGAAGTTCAAGGGCCAGAACTGCTTCACCCACAGTTCTGGCCCTTGGCCCTGACCCCACGTCCCAGGATTGGTGTGCGGTTTTGCCCTCACTCCTCTGCACTGGCAGACAAGGCCCTTCAGAGTCTGCTCTCACCTCAGAACCTTCTGTCTACATGGTCGACTCTCTTGTCCTTTAACCCTGGTGCTTTGCAGACCCAGGCCTGGGGTGCAGGTGACCACAGTGTGCTATCTAGGGGAGGGCATTGCTTTGGTTGAGAGCAGTTTGGCTTCTTAGGCACTTTTGAACACATGCACGGACATGCCAGGCCTGCTCTGAGCTGTATGAATGTGCAGCTGAGGAGCTGCACCCCTGCTGCAGTGCCGGCCACTCACCACTGGGGCTCTGCACATCGTCCCTGGTAGCTGTTGTCCGGCTGAGCCTCGTGCTGAGGTCCAGCTCTGGTCTTATTACCAGGCAAAAGGCAGGGGCTGGGCACCTCCTGACTCAGCTGCCTCACACATCTTTGCCTCTGGGGCTGAAGGCTTAGTGGGAAATCTTCTACTTTGGGAATTAGGAGCAGTTGACTTTTTTTGTTTGTTTTTTTTTTTTTTTTGCGACAGAGTCTCACTTTGTCACCCTCAGTAGAGTGCTATAGCATCATAGCTCACAGCAACCTCATGGGCTCAAGCAAGTCTGTTCCCCTCAGCCTCCCAAGTAGCTGGAATTACAGGCACCTGCCACAATGCCTGACTATTTTTAGAGATGGGGTCTTGCTCTGGCTCAGGCTGGTCTCAAACCTGTGAGCTCGGGTAGTCCACCTACCTCGGCCTCCCAGAGTGCTAGGATTACAGGTGTGAGCCACTGAGTCCAGCCAATTGATGTTTTTTAAGTCAACAGTGTCTCAGAAGAAACTACTGACGGCCAGTTGAGAGCACAGACTCAGAGGTTCTAGGTCCCCTCTGGTCCTGAGCAGCCTGGTTGCCCAGTGGGCCACTGTCTGAGAGGCTCCTGCCCCTTCCTCTATCACTGTGTCCACCAGACATGGCCTCCTTTCCTCCCTGATGCCTGCTGGGCCTGTCTCAGTGGCCCTTGGGCTCTGCCATCGCACACAACTCCTGGGCAACTGCTTTGGGTCACTCTATCTGAGGCCGCTGCCCCTTCCTCTGTCACCGTGTCCACCAGACATGGCCTCCTTTCCTCCCTGTTGCCCGCTGGTGCTGTCTCAGCAGCCCTTGGGCTTTGCCATCACACACGACTCCCTGGGCAGCTGCTTTCTGTCATGGTTGGTGCCCCAGCTTCCCGAGCAAGGCCTCTGGCCAGTACAGGTCCACTGCTCACGTTTCTAATGTCTGTCTTCTCTTTTGACCTCCTCAGCCAAAACAGAGTGGAGTATGAGAAAAGGGTTCGAGCACAAGCTAAGAAGTTCGCACCCTCATAAACAGCGGCCTGTGGCATCGCAAAAAGGAAGGGATTGGTTTGGCAAGAACTTGTTTACAACATTTTTGGAAATCTAAAGTTGCTCCGTACAATTACTAGTCACCTGGGGAGGGTTGGGTGGGTGCCATCTTCCATTGCCGCCACGGGGACACAGTTCTTGATTCGCTGAATTGCCCAGATTTTCATACAGGGTCTCTTCCTTCAGTCTTTTGTATTTTTGATTGTTATGTAAAACCTGCTTTTATTTTAATATTGATGTCAGTATTTCAACTGCTGTAAAACGATAAACTTTTATACTTGGATAAGTTCCTGGAGCTAGCTCCCTCTCTGGTGCAGGCATGCTTCACACCATAGGGCTGCACTTGGCCTCCCGCTGGCTGCGTGGAAAACAAAATCACACTAGTCCCTCCCTCCGCCTTCGTTCTTCAGAATCTGGGTTGTATTGCTTTTGAGCCTCAGATCCAAAGCCAGCCAGCGTCTGATTCGCATCACTTCCTTTGTGTTTATATGGCGTTTTGTCTGTGTTGCTGTTTAGAGTAAATAAACTGTTTATATAAAGGTTTTTGTTGCATTATTGTCATTAAAAGTGTGAGGAGGCCCGGGAGTGCCCTCCCCCAAGCGCAGGCCTCAGAGCACCAGCCTCAGCCTTGTGGGCCAGGGCCAGGCCAGCAATGAGCATGTCACACTGGCTGGGTTTCCAGATACACCCAGGCCCTGTGTGACTCTCTTGTCCTGGTTACTTGTAAATAGGACTGTGTACACAGGTGGCTTGAGGTTTCTGTTCCCCCCTGCCCAGCCCGTTGTAAAGTATTAGACAGTTCAGATCAGGCTGAGTTGGAACTGGTTTTAAGACCCTTGTGATGCATGTGGGTCCAGAAGCTGATGTCTATGCTGCAGCAGGCTCCAAGGGGATGCAGTGAAGCCAAGTTGGGACCACTGGCAGGGGGTGCACATGCTGTGGTGGCCAGGCAGCAGCGATAGAGCCTTGTCCATGGACACAGTGGCATCTGCCCCTATCCTGTCTGTGCTGTATGCCCTACCCAGGAGCAGCCCTTTGCCTCCACATGCCGTTCCCCACATCCTGGGATCCCCAGAAGCGGCAGGTGGATGGGCCCTTGGTGGTATCTTGACCCCAGAACTTTTCAGGTGCCACTGTTGGTAGTCCTTATCCTGAGGCTTTCTGAGCCCAGGGCACAGCCTCAAGCCTGGATGTTCTGCAGGATGGCACAGTTGGGGGTCCAGCGAGGCAGGGCCCAGCACTCCTACCCTCTGACCTGGCCCCCAGCACAGTGAGTAGGGCACTTACCAGATGTACTCTGGAGCCTACTGCCTAGGTACCCTCACTGTTAGCGCAGGGTACCTGTAACCCAGGCACAGACCAAGGGCCCCAAAGGCGTAAGGAGTGCAGAGAGGGCTGGTCATGGGCCCCCTCACCCTGGGAACCTCAAGGGCCCCAGGAGGAAGATGCTTGGTGTTGCTCTGGTCCACATAGGACCCCAGCTGCCAGCCAGGAATCTATCTCCAATGTTAGAGGTGACTTTGGAAGGCCCTAGAGCTGGCAGCACTGGTGGCTCTGAGGTTCGAGTGCCTTGATTGCTTTCTCAGCTGTACGTTTTGTCGGGTTGCTAAGCTCTCGGTTTGATATTTGCAACTTATAACTCAGAGGGCCTTACCTGGGGATTCAGCCAAGTGTGTTCTTGTACCTGGAAAGTCGTCTTTTGTAATGGCTGAACTACATTTAGCATTAGTTACACCTGTATATGGTTAATGTATATGGAAATTCAATATATTTTATAGTTAAAGTATCCTAAAGTAATTGATGTTTCTAGCAAACTGTAGTGACTTCAGCTAATGAAATGTTTCCTTTGTACCACAGTCCTGGGCTTAGCAAAGATGTGAATCTTGTAACTTGAGCACTCTGGAATGTGACCCCGTGGCTAATGTCAGGGATAGAGTGTGTTCTCAGCATAGCACCTCGGGATTGGTCAGGAATTGTGGACAATAGATTAACCACTGTATCTAAGAATCCTCAAATTAAAACATTTCCACAATCTGTAGCCTGCGGGGTGTGTCCTTTTCTGCCCTGTCCCTGTCCTCCCTTAGCTATGGGGGTGGCAGACCCTCACCATTACCACCCCACTCTGTTCTGTGCTATGCTGCCCTGTCTAGGGGGGCTGCCTCACTTTCACCTCCGTCACCCAGCATCAGACCCTCCATGGCCAAGGATGTCCCCCCCCTTGAACCTAAGTGGGGTCCCCTGTACCTGCCTGGCTCCTTGGGACCTGGCTGCCCAAGGTGGGGAATCCCCCCTCAGAAAGCAGGGATACCAGGTATGTGGCAGTGCTCTACTTGGTATCTCCAGAGGCAACTGGGACTGTGTGACTGGGGAGTCATTCTGTGGCCTCAGGGGTTGGGCTGACCACACTTCACTCTGGCTTAAGGGTGGGTGTCCCAGGGCCTGCTTCCCTGTAGGACCGCATTCTGCCTTTGCCTTTATGGAGAATGTAGGCACCTACAGCTGCCAGCTCTGCTTGGGCCCTCACCAAAGAGTGAAGACAAAAGCAGCCCCTGCTGGGAAGGGGACTTAGGTACACCCACCCAGCCTTGGGGCTGGCTGGGCTGAAGGAGGCAAGGAGACCTGACCACAACATGGAAATGTTGGCTCCTGGCATGGCCCCTTTACACTTCTCAACTGTCCAGCCGGGGCACTTGTCCATCCATCCACAGAGGCCCCTTGGGCTCCCTAGTAAGCCCCAGGCACAATCATCACTCCTGGGAGCTGCTGATGGAAACCTCTGACTTGTGGTTGTCATGACAACGAGTTGCCAGGTTGGAAGGCCTGAGCACTGACTTGGACTGGCTGAAACCGGTCTGAGCCAGCTGGGGGGTGGGAGGAGCAAAAGGTGCTAGCTTTCAGGATGTCTTGCCTTTTGCTCAGGAAACAGTGCCTGCCCCATCTGAAGGATCCTAACTACGGACGTTTAGTGGGGAAGGACAGCAACCCAGCCCAACCCAACGACTTTTGTGAAGTAACAAGCAGTCCTGGGCTCTTCTCTCACTGGGCCTCTGCCCATCCTGGCAAAGCCAAGCAAACCCTCCCCAGAAAGCAGGCAGGGCCCAACCCCAGGAGGAGGTTCTGCCTTTACCTTTATGGAGGATGAGGGCACATACAGCTGCCAGCTCTGCTTGGGCCCCCACCAAAGAGTGAGGGCAGAAGCAACCCCTGCTGGGAATAGGGCCTTGGCACACTCAAGCCAGAGCCAACAAGAAGGAGGCACTGGTGACCATGCTCCATACTGGTCATCCCCTCACCCAAGCCTCAAAGACAATAGGAGCCGGCTTGCCTGCTGGGCTCTCCCACCATTGGCCTTTGTTTTGGGGCCTGGCAGGAGGCTGTTCTGGGACCACCTTTCTGCCCCTGCTCCACCCTGGGCCTCACAAACCTCAGGCCAGCAGTGCAGCAAGACCCAAAGGCACTTCTGCCTAGCTCAAGATAGTCATCTTCAGCCAGCTCCACTGGTACATGGAGCCCAGAGTGAATGTCTTATGTAAGAAACCAGTCTCGGGCAAGAGCCTCTCACCCAGTGCCCCTCCCTTCTACAGGCAGATATACCCCATGGGCATGCCAGGTGGGTTCCTGCTGTCCTTAGGGTCCTCCAACCTGGGAGGGACAGGGTCCTGGCTGGCCAGAGTCCCTGGGCTCTGACCCCACCAGTTCTGGGTGCCCCACCCACCACCCTTTCCCATGCCCTCTGCAGGAATTGAGAGGCAGGTGGGGGGCAAAGAACAGGGGAGGAGCTTGGTGGGAGACTGTGCCTGCAATTCTGAGGACTACCACCAGTGGACGGTGGTACAGGACTTCCGGCCGTGATGGACATCTGCCTCTCTGAGCTGCCCCTGCTTGGGCACTTGAGCATCGTGGGCACATTTCTCCTGGCCCTGTCTTGCCAGAACCTTCCAGCCCAAAGCCCTGAGTGTGTGAACATAGCCAGGCTTGGAAAGTGGCTTTTCTCAGCTTTGCACAAGCAATCCCTAACCACTGACACACCTCCCTATCCTATCCCTATCCTTCAGAGCAGAGCAGCTGTAAGGACATGGGTCTGAGAGCAGATGGGTCAGGGTGACTCCTCAGAGCAAGGACTCTGGCTCAGATGCAGGGTTGGTAGGCACCCACCCTCTTGTTCTCTCTCCTGGCACTAGATCACACACAGAGACTGAATTCCACCCCCAAACTACAGGTGGGGGTCGCTGGAGGGACTGGGGCTCATAGGCTGGCTAACACTTGCTGGGAGCTAAGATCAGCCCAGGAGGCACTACTGTTAACTGTTATCCCCATTTTATGGATGGAGAGATTGAGGCATGGGGCACTGGATGAGTGTGCTGAGGCACGGATGAGCAGAGAGGGCAGGGGCTCTGACCCAGGTCAGCCTGATTTCATGCTCAGAGCAATCAGGGGAGAATGAAGGGCGACCCAGGGGAGAATGAAGGGCTTGATCACCAAGTGAGCCAAAGCTCATTCATACAACACCCACCATACACACACACTCCTGAATGTCTGTGGAGAAAAGAGCCCTAGAGATTATTCTAGGGGAATATTTCTGGGGAAACCAAGGGCCAGGGCTGGGTTTGGGGTCCACCCTGTTCCTCCATGGCTCCAGACAAGCCCTTCCCATCTATGGACCTCAGTTTGTCTACCAGTAAAAGAGGGTGATGAGAGGTGTCCAAGGGCCCTCCCATCTCCTAACAGACTGTGGCGTTAGTCTTGAGGTTGGTTCTCCACATGGGAGGGCCATGCAGGTGCCCCCTTCTCTGCAGCTTGGCAGCTGCCCCTCCTAACTTCCTGTTTACAGCAGCTGCGGTCTTATCCCTTCACCCCAAAGCCACTGTGGTCACCATGGCAACCAGGTCCACCGTTTGTTCCAACAGGTTGGCAGATTGCAGAGGTAGGAGGCATTGGCTCCAGGATCCTGGCTCAGGACCCACCAGCCCCTTGGGAGGGATATTGCTATCCCAGCCCTGACTCCCCTCCACTGCTAAGGGACACAGGGTCCGCCCCCTCCCCCTTACCTGGCTGTGCTAGGTCAGGATGGAGGCAGGACCTGGGGGTTTCATGTCCTGAAGGAGAGCCCTCCCTGCTATCCTGTCCCCATGTCCCCCATCCACTTCCTCTGTCCTCATCCTGCACAGACAGGCATGGGCTGCACAGGGATGTGAAGCCCCAGCACCATTAGAGTCTGCCCCATCCTGGGTGAGGGGAGCAGTCCCCTGTATTCTCCCTGGGTTGGGAACAGTGGCTGTGCCCCTTCTCCCAGCTCCTCTCCCAGGGCTCAGGAGGCAGCAGCTGGGGCAAGGCCCAGAAATGAAGGTACATTTACTCTCAGAAAACTTGATCCAAGCAAGGGACCCTGCATCGGAAGCCTGTCTGGCCTCTGGCCCCATGAAAGTGGAGCACCCTTGCCTCTGGGCCTGAGCTGGAGTGGGCTCCAGGCCTTCTGCTCCTCACCCTAGCTAGGGTCCCACGAATAGGGTCGGGCCCTCCAGAGTGAAAACTTCTCCAAAGTCTAATCCTCCTAGCTCCAAAGTGCTGCGTGCAAGTGTCCACTTGTACCCAGCCAGGTTCAGAGCCATGATCTACTGCCTCTTTGAACCTTTGACATGACTGAGAACCTCTGGGGGTGCCACAGGACAGAGCTTAGCACTGTGGCCTTCCAAGTCTGGGCCCAAGTGAGAGAGATGGTTACCCCTACCCTGGGAAGGGTCCCGCGAGTCTAGTTCAGAAGGGGATTCCAGATGCAACAACTTGGCCTTGGGGACCTCACCAAAGCTATTGGAACGATAACCTCAACAAGTAACCGGGTTGTCATGGGTGTTCGCTGCCCCCCTGCAGAGAAAGCGATTAGGATCGCAGTGGCAGGGTCCCCAGATGCAGACTGCGCCAAGTTGGTGCAGGGACAGAGCTTAGACTGGGAAGACGATTCTGGAGATGGCTGCGCAGCCCTTCGAGAAAAGTCTGCGCTGAGGCCTGGCGCGTCATATTCGGGTCCGGTGACTGGCCCCGTAGGGGCCCCGGGGAGGAGACCCCGCCGACAATGCCCCGCCCAGCCCCCTCCCGCATCAGGAAGGAGCGCGCAGCCACACGAGGTTCCAGACGCGGAACCGAACCGGCTGCCCTCTCCGTGACCCTCCGAGGGTCAACTGATGGCCCCGTGCTGCCCTGAACCCCGGGAAGGGAGCTTCCCTTGCGGACCCCAGGCGGATAGGGCGGGGTGGGGGAGCGGCGGCGGGCGGGGCGAACGCCGTCCGACCCCGCCCCCGGCCCGCCCCCGCGCCCCCCGCCCGCCGCAGCCGCGCGGAGCCTCAGCCGCGCGGGGCCGCAGTGCTCAGTCGTCGGCGCGCGTGGCTGCGGGCGGTCACTGTACCTCCGCGTCCCGGAGCCGGTGCCGGAGTGCGACGCACCTGGAAGCTCCCCTCCCGGCCCACGGTGAGTGCCTCCGGCTACAGCCTATACCGTCGGGCAGCCGTCGGGGCTTGGCTGGGCGCCCGCATCAGGACAGACTCACCGACAGCTGGCCGCCGCCACTGTCGTGGCGTGGTACCCAGGAGCCAGCGCAGTGCTCGCCACCGACCCTGGGGGGCGCGGGGCAAGTTTCTGAGGCTGTGGGCGGTGGGAAGGTATGGAGGGCGCCCCCTTACCCCCGGGGAAACTGAGGTCACGCATGCTCAGAGGAGCGGGGCCACAGGGCATTTCTTCTGCTGCCCCTATCCTTGCTCTCCCTTCCAAGCGGAGCGTGCAAGGGCGGGCGCGGCTGCGGGTCCGCACTGCGGACGGGCAGGGGCAGCGGGCAGGGTCAGAGCCAGACCTCTGTGCCGCGGGGCTCCCCCGACCACCGACCCCTACCTCCCGCCCCTGCCAACCATGGACCGGGCTTTGACCCAGCGCTCCCCTCTCCAATGGAGGCCGAAGACCGGGGTTGGGTCTTAAGATCCCGGAGACGCTCAGAGCTACCCAGCACCCCTCCCGGGCTTGGGGAGGAAGACACCCTCAGAGTCCCAGTCTCTCCCACCCTCCCGCCAATCCTGGTAGTGTGCACCTTAGTCCTGAAATCCGCTGGCGCAAGCTCTGCGCGTTCTCTTCCTGCCCTGCCTGCCACCAGTTAATTTCAGTGTCTCTCCTTTCAGGGCTGGGGGCTCTGGGAAGGGCGTAAAAATTATACACACCAAACCAGTTCCCAAACTCCTCCTGGCCCGCCTGCCCTCCGGTTGAAGAGAGACCCTGATAGAACTGGGAGGAGGAGGCAAGGTTCCCGCGGGTCACCACGAGAGAGAACTAGAAGTGGGCAGGGAGGTGGCAGAGGAGTCAGGTGAGTAGTGATAGGTGAGAGGTCTGAGAAAGAAGGCACCCGACATCCCTGTCACCTGTATCCCTGCCAAGAGCCACCAGCTGGCTTCCTGCTGCTCTCTGGCCTTAGGAGCGCACTTGTTAAAATGCGAATGCAGGTTATTAGAGTGGGACGAGACCCCAAGGAGCCTCACTGGGAGGAGCTTGCCAAAGGTCCTGCACTGTGCAGCAACCATCAGGGGGTCAGTGAGATCCCAGGAAGATACCAACAGGAAGTCCCCAGCTGGCGAAAGCGACTAGGAGGGATTTGAGTGGGGAAGAGGAGCAAAGCGCCAGGCCTAAGGAAGACCAAGAAGGAGCTATCCACAGCCAGTATGGGGAGGAGAATCCTCGCCCACCTCCACCCAGGGTGGTGTAGCAGTCCCCCTGCCCCCAAGAGGTGCTCTGCAGGTGGAAACTAGGAAGGCTGACCAAACCCCTCAGCTCAGCTGTTGCCAGATTCATCCACCTCAGAGCCATCCAAGCCCTCAAATGCCCTGGCAGGAGACAGTTAGCTTAGGTTCTAGTTTTTTGTTTTTGTTTTTTTGTGGGTTTTTGAAATCGAATCTCACTTTGTTGCTCTGGGTTGAGTGCTGTGGTGTCACAGCTGACAGCAACCTCAAACTCTTGGGCTCAAGTGATTCTCTTACCTCAGCCTATCAAGTAGCTGGGATTACAGATGCCTACTATTACAATACCCAGCTATTTTTAAAAACAGGATCTCACTTTTTCTCAGGCTGTCTCAAACTCCTGAGATCAAGCAATCCACCTACCTCAACCTCCCAGCGTGCTAGTATGACAGGTGTGAGCCAGTGCACCTGGCACTTGAGTTCTGGGTTTGAATCCTGGTGCTAGGCAATCACGAGCCGTGGGGTATGAAATAGGACATGTCATCTGCTTTGTAAAATGTTATTCCCTGTTCAGCTGTCTGGGGGCAGCCAGAGAATGAGCCACATAATCAGGTGCGGTTTAACCCAGTGCTGGCCCTTACTCTGGTCATTGATAGATGGTCGGGGTGTCCAGGCCTGAGCAGAGTGTGGGTACATCCTGCTCCACGCTTCTGTCCAAGCACAAGAGGCACAAGGATGTGAGAGTCCATGATACATCCAGACCCCTGAGGCAGCCAGTGCTTCCCACCCAGTCACAAACTGGGAAGCCAGGAAAGGCCCACTGTTCATTGTTCATGGCAGCTCTGGATGATGTTGCTGGCTAGGACACTGTCAGAGGCCTCTGTGGCAGATGTTATCAGGGCCCAATCTGTGGGGTGCAACGAAGTTATCGCTGCGCAGACAGCCCAGGGGTTCCAGAGTCAGGCACCTCTTTCAGACCCCATGCCAAGCTGTCACTGTTGTCCCTGTCCTGGCGGTGGGCTGAAGGGGGAGGTGCAAGAGCTGCAGTTAAGGTAGCCCAGCTGGACCCCAGGCCTCAGGACATCCCAGGAGCTTAGCACTTAGGCATCACAGAGACCTGGACTTGCTAGCTCTGTGCCGTGGATGGGTTCCTAAGCTGGCCCTCCGAACACTTACCCAGGAGGGGTGAATGAAGCACTTGCCTCCAGTGGGCTGCTCTGAGGATAGCCAGAGAGATGCAAGGTGGAAGATGAAGGAGGGCATCTGGACCCCACTTTCTATCTGGAACAATTTGTTCTCAGACACCCCCACACACATGTGCCCTGCAGCCCAGCCTCAGCTCCTGCCTCATGTTTGTCTCTGGACCCACAAGCCCCTATAGCCCCTGTCACATGCAGATGCAGCTGGCGGTTGCCCTGACAACAGCTCAAGCAGTGGCTGCTCCACAGGCTGTGGGGGCTGCAGCAGGGAGTAGCCTCTTTCGCTCAGCTAGAGAGAAGAGGGGGCCTGTGAGTCACAGCTGCCTGGAGAATTCACAACTGGTTTCAGGGCCAATGGCTTCCAGAAGCAATACACCCAAACATTGGGGTTCCCCATCTGTTCCACAGGGAAGGCACTTAAGGACCTGAAGGAGGTGAGGCCCGCAGGGTGAGAGCTGTACACCCTCTCCTATCCTCAGTTCTTGGGTATGGCCAGGTGAAAGCCCCCTAAGCCCAGGGCCCATGGGCTCACTCGTTGGCTGGAGAATTAGGGAACAGGATGGGGTGTTATTGAGGGATTCAGGCTGAGCTGGGGGACACAGAGCAGGCATGGTGACCTGGACCACCACAGACAGACTGGGAGCAGGGAGCTTGCTCAGAATATTGGTTTACGACTCACCAGTTCCAGGTGTGCACAGGCTCAGCCCTGCCCCCAGCTTGATTTGAGGAGGGAGCAGCAAAGGATAGTGACAGAACTGGTGATCAAATATCTTAGGGCTGGCCTGGCACACAGGGTGGGGCAGTCAAACCAGGAGCTCCTGGGCAATTTCAACCTGCCTGGCCTCCATTTCCTTTCTTGCTAAGTGAAAGTGATAGTGGCCCCAGCCATTGTTAGTACTGGAGGTGCCCTTGGTAGATGGACAAATGGGCACCAGCACGGAAAGGAGACCCACTCCCTGAGGTGGGCTGGGAAGCACAGCATGTGCTACAAGTTGGAGGCCCAAGGGTGGGGGCTGAAGACCAGAGGTGGCCTGGCTGTGGGACAGTTTTCATGGGGGAGGAAGGGATCTCCCTGGGGATAGGGGTATACAAGGAAGAGGAAGACATCTCGGCTAGGTGCGTGGAAGAGGGGTTCCAGAAGCCACCGTGTCTCAGCCATCATCCTGCCCTTCCTCTTGGGATCTGCAGGGAAAACTGAGCCCCAAGCCTTCCCTGGCACTGACAGAAGGCAGGGAGGTGGGAGGAGAAGGTAAAGGGAGTGTGGCAAGACCAGAGGAAAAGGAAGAAGGAACAGAATAGCCAGAGCTCTGGTGAGAGCCCAGGAAGGGCCCACTGCTGGGGCTGCCCAGGCTGCTGGCACCTGCCTTCTGGGCCAGGACTGAGATTATGCCCCCTCGGCTTCCCAGCCCCCACCCAGGGCTACCAACTTGTTTGATCCAAGCCCTGGCCTCCAAGTGGGTTCTGGGCAGAAGGGCCAGGTCGGGGCTGGGCCTTCCAGGGAGCTCCAGGCAGGAGTCTGCTGTGCCCAGGCTGAATTTCTCAGCAAAGTCCACTCTCTGTCCCAGCCTGAACATAGAGGCTGCTCCTGCTGGTCAAGGCAGGATTGGGAGGGCTCAGTTGCCATGGCAACAGGAGGATAATCAAGCAGATGGATCAAGGGGGTGTGAGAGCCACAGCCACTACATCCACCCTCTTAAGGAGAGGGCTTAACTCGATTCAGGTTCTCACTTTTACTGATTGTGAGGAGCAGGCCCTGCTCCTGGGGGACTACCCTCCTACCCCACTGCCCTGGAGTGTGCTGACTGGGCCCTATTGACTGCTGCTGTCTTGGGTGGGTAAAGACCCCTGAGCATCCCCCTCTGTGGCATCCTGGTCACATGAGCAACTGCCCTGGCCACGTGGCTGGGGCCCAGGCTACAGGCTCCCTTGCTGTCCAGGTAACAGGAGCCCACTGTGCCTTTCCCACCTATGCTCTTCCCGCCATGGTACCCAACGTCTGGGTTGCCAGCCATTGTTTTGGCCTCTGCGTAGAAAACCTGAGTACCAGGCACCTGTCCAGCCCCAGTGCAGGAAACCCATCCCTCCGCAGTGAAACCCTGGAAGCTCTAAGATGGAGCCCCAGCCCAGAGTGAGACCACCAAGCAACTTCCATCACCACATCCCCAAAGCTACCCTGCAAAGGACTTGTGACTTGCCAGTTTCCCCCAGTAGATGTGGCTACAGGAACTGTACACCCCCACTGGGTACTGGCACCAGCTAAAGCTGTGAAAGAGCTCTGAGCCTCCGCTGGCCTCTGCATGAACAATGCAGGGCAGTGCTCTCTGCCATAGGTCACTGCTTTCTGCCATAGGTCACCGGCCATGTCAACTCTGCAGGAGATCAAGAGCAGCGTGCTCAGGCAGGTGCAGGTGTGCCCATCCTTCCGCCGCAGGGCTGAGCAGGAGCCAGAGAGCACCATTGTTGGCCTGCAGGAGCCTGCCACAGAGACCTGGTGGGTTCCAGATGGCCCAACTTCACAGGGTTGTGTCCCAGCTGGGTGGGGATCACTGGGAGGTTTGGAACCTGAGGCCCTGGCACACTGGATGGCAATCTGCCCCCACTCCAGACATGCTCAGAGTCATGTGTCTGTGGCTGGGCCCAGGTACCTCAAGTGGGCCAAGAGCTCACCTTGGACTTTCTCCCAGGAAACCCACAGATGGTGTGGAGTTCTTCGCACAGATGCGCCTCATCCTGAAGAAGGGGGAATGCAGACAGGGCCTGCCATGCCCTGAGGTGAGGATATGCCCCAGCTGCAACCCAGCTGGGGGCGCCATCCTCCATCCTTCTTGGAGCACCCCCCAAAGCACAGCAGCAGGGCAGTCTCAGAGGCTCTCACCCTGGCATCCCTCATAGGTCCTCTTGCGCAGCAGCTCTCCAGCCCCTGCAGAGCCTGTGGACCCCAACCGTGGCCTGAAAGCCTTGACCAAGGAGGAGGTAAGAGGGAAGTCTGGCCTCAGGGAGGGTCCTCAGCCATTTATGAGCACATACTGTGTGCCCAGAGTCTCATGACAGGTGGGCAGCAAAAGTTGGTGGGATGGGTGGGTGAGGAGTGGAGGCCCCCGGGTGCAAAGGGCCCCTGGGTGCACAGGGGCTGGGCATGGCCAGTGGAGGAACTGCCCAGGTCTAGGGCTGGGTACAGGAGTGGTCAGGAGGAGCCCGAGACCCGTCACCATGACAGAGCACTCAGGGCCTGCTCTCCTGTGCAGGAGGAAATGCTTTACGAGGAGGCCTTGTATACGGTCCTGTACCGTGCAGGGACCATGGGTCCTGACCAGGTGGATGACCAAGAGGCCCTGCTGGGCTACCTTCAGCAGGTGAGGCTGTCAGCTTGCTCTGAAGAGGACCAAGACTACTTCCCCCCACTGATGACCTCTTCCCCTGAAGCCGCCCAGCACACATTGCCTCCCATCTGTGTACAATGCACAAACACATATGTGTACATGCAGCATACAAACTGACAGAGGCACATAGAAGGCTGGATAGACAACCCAGGGAGACACACACAAAGGACACAGAGATTAGGAAGGATGGGGAAATGGACACACACACCTTCCCTCCTCACCTGTGCTTGTTCTTAATTCTCTGTCCCCTGGCCAGCATATCATGACCCCATATTTCTATGCACACACTGGTGTGCCCCATTTCATGCCCACTGTCCATGGATGGGACTCACATTCCTTGACACAAACCCTCCAGCCGCTTTCCCAGACAACACAGTAGAGTGGGTTTCCATGACTCCACATGCTGTGAGGTCTGAGGTCAGCCCTTCTTGACTGGGGATGAACCTGGGAGTGGCCAGCCTTGCTTCAGTGGTCCTCTGGGCTGGGCCTTCCCACTTGCCTGCCCTCCACAGGTCTTTGGTACCAGCCCCGAGGAGCATGCCATGGCCATTGAGCGTGTGAAGGTGGCCAAGGTAAGCCCACTGCCTGCCTGGGCAGGGACTGACCAGGGCAGTGCCCTCATTCTAGGGCCTAGGAGTGGTAGGAGCACAAGGCCAGGCCCTGTCATGTCCATGCTGAGCAGGTATCCAGAGAGACAGCTCAGCCTTGCCAGGCCCTCTGTGCCCCTCTACCCACAGGCCCCCACATATGCCCTAAAAGTCTCTGTCATGTGTGCCAAGAACTTGCTGGCAAAAGACCCCAATGGTGAGTGAGGACCTGTGGACCTGGGGAGCCCGGAGGCTGAGGTGCAGGGTCAGGGGCTGAGGCATCTGCCATGTCTCAGGCTTCAGCGACCCCTACTGCATGCTGGGCATCCTGCCTGCCTCGGGAGCCCCACGGGAGCCTAGTGCGCAGAAGGAGCATCGTTTCAGCTTCCGAAAGGGGAGCAAGCGCAGTGGCCCACTGCCAGCCAAGTGCATACAGGTCACTGAAGTCAAGAGCAGTACCCTGAACCCTGTTTGGAAGGAGCACTTCCTCTTGTAAGTTCCCCCAGTGATCTGGGTGACTGAGTGTCCACATGGGGGTGGGTAGCTCCAGAGCTGGGCTATGCCCAGAGGGTGATGGCTCATAGCTTGCTCCAGGGAACTCTGAGGTGGGAGCTGGTCTTAGGTCCATTTTCTAGAGGAGCAAATTGAGACCTAAAGAGGGGCATGGTACCCTGTGGCCATATAGTGCCAACAAGTGACAGTGCCAGGATTTGAGCCCAGGCAGCGCTGGACTTCTCCTGGCACTCCTGGGGCCTCCACGAGCATTTCTATTTTCCTTATAGTGAGATTGAGGATGTCAGCACGGACCAGCTGCACCTGGACATCTGGTAAAGGGCCTGGGAGTGGGGCATAGGTCTGGGGGCAGCAGGGAGAACTCCAGGTCATGCTGGGGAGTCCAGACAACTCTGGTCCTTCCTCTCTACCCCCAGGGATCATGATGATGATGTGTCTCTGGTGGAAGCATGCAGGAAGCTGAATGAAGTCATTGGCCTGAAGGGCATGAGCAGGTACAGTGGAGGGACCTCTGGTGCCCCAGACCTGTGCCTGCAGCCTAGTCCCAAGGACCAACAGTGTGATGTCCATCCTGCTGTGGCCAGGTACTTCAAACAGATTGTCAAGTCAGCCCGTGCAAATGGGACAGCTGGGCCCACCGAAGACCATACTGATGACTTCCTGGGGTGCCTCAACATACCCATCCAGGTGGGCGGGCACAGGAGGGTTGGGGGGGCCACACTGTGCAAATATCTGCCAGGCACTGGTGGCCCAGCCTTCCTAGGGTATTTCCAGCAGCAATGTTCTGTGGTCCCCAAGAGCCTCCTGGGGCTGCTGGGGCACCTCAAGGGGCAGGGGAAATGCTGGGAGGAGCTTCTTGCACTTGGCTGCCCACTGCGCGTTCACTGTGGGTCTATGGCCCATGTTCACACGAGAAGGGATGATGAGGCCCTGGCTGTCCCCTCTGGGAGGAAGATGGGGCGCAGCCTCTCTGGTCTGACCCCTACCTCCCCAGGAGGTTCCTGTGGCTGGTGTCGACCGCTGGTTCAAGCTGGAACCGCGCTCCAGTGCCTCTCGCGTTCAGGGAGACTGCAACCTCGTTCTCAAGCTAATCACCACACAGGTGGGGGGCATTGGCACTTGCCCTGCACCCCTGCCGGGTATGGGCGGGACTGGTGACCACAGGCTCTGTGTTCCAGAGGGACACGGCCATG
Source organism: Galagoides demidoff (assembly GCA_963574575.1). Taxonomy (NCBI): domain Eukaryota; kingdom Metazoa; phylum Chordata; class Mammalia; order Primates; family Galagidae; genus Galagoides; species Galagoides demidoff. Next base: position 7,086 of record CAUYQV010075815.1, on the reverse strand, counting down.
AGCCAGAGGGGACGATCGGGCTTCCTGTCCTACTTACTGCTGCTCAGCCGACTGCTTCGGTTCGAACACCGAGCAGAGGAGGTAGCTGGCGCCCTTGGGATCCCAAAGCAGGGCTGGGCGGCTCCCTCCCTTCCACCCACACCAAGCCTCTTCCCCCAGCCCAACTCGAGCAGCTGGCACGGTGAGCTTAGCTCGCCCGCAGCCACCATCCTCTGCCTGCATGGAGCCCAGAACAACCTATCGCCTTTGCAGTTGGCGGTGCTGTGAGCAAGCAGGAAGGAGGGGAGAGGCTGTTTGAAGAGGGGCATGGGGGAGGTGCTGTGAGCGGGGATTGGGGCAGGAAGAGGTGGTGCCATTAGTGGATGGGGCGTGAGAACCCTGCTGTGAGTGGGCGTGGAGGGTGGTGGGTGGGGCGCAGCCTAACCAAGGGTCCTGCTCTGGTAGACACTGGGAGGTCAGCAGCTGTCACCATCAGAGCTGCACGCTAGATTACGGCTACCTGCTGGGGCTGCTGGAGGATATGCAGGTGCACTGGGAGGAGGCAGCCTCGCTGCCCCAGGAGCAGGTGGGCTCAGCCACTGGCTTACTAGCTTTTAACGTAGAGGGAGTACTGTGGGCTGTACCTGGGTGCAGGGGCTCAGCAAGAGTCCCACCCTCATGGGGCTAAGAACTAGTGGACAAACTGCCTGGTATGGAAGAGAGCAAGCTATTTGCAGTAAGGAGATGGAAGAGGGCAGCTGTAGCCTTCAGATGGGGCTATGGGTACTGTCACCAAGGTGGTGATGGCCTGAGCAACAGGAGGGGTGGGCACTTGCAGGAAAGGCAGAGGGGGGACAGCAGGTGCAGAGGCCCCAGGGTTTGTCTTTGCAGTGAGGGGTTTTGGGGAAGTTGTGGAAGCTGAAAGTGGGAGGGTATTCCTCTGGGCACAGCTGGGTGGACTTGGATGGCCCCACAGTAGGGAGGGTCAAGGAAGGAAGGTTGTGTCTCAGCATCAGTGGCCTAGCAGGGCTGCTGGTACTGGTGTCCTCAGCTCTGAAGGGCCCTGTCCCCTCAGGAGGAAAGCCTGGCTGACAGCTTTTCCACCTTCTCTGAGTTTGGGCTGCAGCTACTGCGCCAGCTCCGAGATTACTTCCCTGCCACCAACAGCAGGGCAGTCTGCCGTCTGGAGCTACTGCTGAAGTGCGTGCAACTGCTGTGTAGGGGGTGGGGCAAGACTGGCAGGGCAGGCTCCCAATCAGTAGGCTGCCTCTGCCCAGGTGTCTCAGCAAGCTGCAACTCTTCCAACCCTCCTTCGAGATCTGTCCCTTTGAGACAGAACTGAACATGGACATTGCTGCTGCCTTAAAGGTATGTTTGGAGGCCCGTTCTGGGCCAGTCTCTTGGGCCCTGCCCGACCTGTCACAACTCTCCCTCCTCCCTCTGACCCACTATGCTGCCTTTCGTGGCTTCTGTTGCAGAGAGGCAATCGTGAGTGGTATGACAGAATCCTGAACACCAAGAGTCCTCGAGAACAGGTGTGGCTGGAGAGGGGAGCTTGGCTTTGTTGGGTGAAGGTGGGCTGAGAGGTCAGTACAAGCTCGTCTTCCTTGCAGCCTGGGTCCCAGCGCCTGCCAGGGCTCATCGAGCTAGCTGATGCTGTCTACAATGACCTGCAGTCCTGCTTCACCATCTATGCCAGCCTGTTCCACAGGTGGGCCTGGGTGTTGGGGTGCAAGGGAAGGTGGGGACCAGCAGGGCCTGCTGGCAGGAAGAGTGGCTGAGATGTGTCCTTCACAGCATCCTCAAGGTGGACTTCTTCACCCTGACATTCCGACAGCTGGAACGCCTGGTGAGGAGAGTCCCCAGGCACAACCCCAGTGCCTACTGCATGTCCTAGGCAGGGGCAGGAGGGCCCCTGGCTGAGAGGGGCCTGGGTTTCCTTGTTGTCTGACTCTGTTCTTCTGGGCAGGTGGCTGAGGAGGCATGGGTCCTGACAGAGGAGCTGAGTCCCAAAATGACCCTTGAGATAGCCTCGGGGATCTTTGAGCTCTACTTGACTCTGGCAGACATTCAGCGGTTCTGGGGCAGCATCCCTGGTCGGTGAGTGTGCCCTCCCCCTGCTACCAAGACCCTGTAGATAGGCTCTGGGACCAGCACCATGGTGCTATGAGGGAGGTGCTTCTCGGTGGTCCCTGGGCTGTGAGGTGGAACAGGCAGGTTTTAGGTGTCTGAGTCAAGGACAAGCCTTGACCAACCTCCCAACACAGGGACAGCCGCTCCCTGGCCCTTGCCGGCATCCACACCCCGTTCTTGCCTGCTGTGAAGCTCTGGCTGCAGGTGCTGCGGGACCAGACCAAGTGGAGGCTTCAAGGAGCTGTGGACGTGGACACGGTGAGTTCCCAGACCTGAGAACACTGGGGCATGTGTGGGCCTCCCAGCAACCTAAGTCTCCTGCCTTCCCAGCTGGAGCCCACAGACACTGCCTCCAAGCACAGTAGCTCTGCAGCCACTGCTAGCCTCTGCTTCAGCCACATCCAGGAGCTCTGGGTCCGCCTGGCCTGGCCCGACCTGGCCCAGGCCCAGGTGCTGGGCACCCAGCTCAGTCAGGTGCGTGGGTGCTGAGGGGGCAAGAACAGGCCAGGTGGTGTTGGGGTAAGGGTAGCAGGCCCAACAGAGGGGGCCAACAGCTCCCAGCCCCTTTCCCACCCCAGGATATGTGTGAGGCTGTCCTTTTTTACACGGAGCTGCTTCGGAAGAAAGTAGACACTCAGCACAAGGCGGCTGGTGAGACAGTCAGTGAGCCGGTAAGAGTCTGGGCCGTGGGGCAGGCAGGAAAGAGGCTGGGTGGGCTTGCCTCACAGTGGGCCCCAGGCCCATCCACCTCTCCTCACACTTTCCCTAGCTCTGCGTGGTCCTCAACAATGTGGAGCTTGTGCGCAAGGCTGCAGGGCAGGCCCTGAAGGGCCTGGTATGGCCAGAGGGGCCTGTGGGGCAGGAAGGAGTGCTGCCACGGCCCCTGCTCAGCTGCACACAGGTGCTGGATGAGGACCTGCAACGGGAGGCCCACACTGTGACAGCACACCTAACCTCCAAGGTGGGCAGACAGGGCAGGGCCTGGGTGTAGAGGCTGTGCCTGTTGCCCTTTCCCATGCTGAGTGCCCCCTTCCTTCAGATGGTGGGTGACATTCGGAAGTACATGCAGCACATCAGCCTCTCTCCTGACTCCATTCAAAATGAGGAGGTGACTCCCAGGCCCAGGGCAGAGTGGGGGAGGTGTCGGTAGGGGCAGGTGGGGTCCCAGGGCCAGGCCATCCCTGAGGACCCCTGTCCACAGGCTGTTGCCCCACTCATGAAGTACCTGGACGAGAAGCTGGCCCTACTGAGTGCCTCACTGGTGAAGGAGAACCTCAACAGGTGTGGCTATGTGGGTGGCCATGTGGGCAGAGGGGCAGGTGGCCACAGGTCCCTGACACTGTGTCCTGCAGGGTTCTAGAGGCCCTCTGGGAGCTCCTCCTCCAGGCCATCCTGCAGGCACTGGGCACAAACCACGACGTTTCTGCTGATTTCTATGGCCGCTTCCACTTCACACTGCAGGTGAGGCCATGTGGAGGTACCTTTGCTAGCAGCCCTTCGCTGAGTCCTTGTGGCCCCTGCTGCTTGCCCAGACACCCCTGCTGGGGGCTGGGTCAGCTACTACAGTACTTTCTCCTAGCAGGGCCCAGTTGTCTAGCCTCACTTCTGATGCCTGGTGTGGGAAGTGGTTCTGCCTTGGTGCTGCTTGGAGTCACACCTGTCCCTGTCCCAGCCCCACTGTCCCCCCGTACAACCAAGCTTTCTGAGCTCTCTCCTTTTCCTGCTTAGGCCCTGGTCAGTTTCTTCCATGCTGAGGGCCAAGGTCTGACCCTTGAGAGCCTGAGGGACGGCAGCTACAAGGTGAGGCCAGACTCTTCTTGGGACGTTAACTTGAGGGACCTGAGCTCAAACCACTGCTGCACTAGCCATGGCCTGGAACATGAAATGGCCCCCCAGGTGGCCATAAGGAGTAAGATCATCCTCTTCCAACACCCCTGCAGAGGCTGGAGGAGGAGCTGCGGCTGCACAGGTGCTCCACCAGGGAGTGCATCGAGCAGTTTTACCTGGACAAGCTCAAACAGGTAGAGGCCGCTGCAGATACATGCCCCGCCCCAGGAACCCCAGTCCCGCTCACTAGCCTTTCCACAGCGGCCACTGGAACAGAAGCGGTTTGGCCGCCTGAGTGTCCGCTGCCATTATGAGGTAGCTGAACAGAGGCTGGTGGTGGAGGTGCTGCACGCAGCTGACCTGCTCCCCTTGGATGCCAATGGTGAGGTGCAGTGGTGGTTGGGTGGGTGCAGAGAGCAGGGCAGGCCAGCTCATGGCTGTGCCCCACCAGGCCTGAGTGACCCCTTTGTGATTGTGGAGCTGGGCCCACCACACCACTTTCCGCTGATCCGCAGCCAGAGGACCCAGGTCAAGGCCCGGACACTGCACCCTGTCTATGATGAACTCTTCCATTTGTGAGTGCCCTGCACTGCCTGAGCCCTGGCCCCATGTGCCCCGAGTAGGGCTCAGGTGATAGGCCTCTGTCTGCAGCTCTGTGCCCGCAGAGGCATGCCGCCGCCGTGGAGCCTGTGTGCTGTTCACAGTCATGGACCATGATTGGCTGTCTACCAACGACTTTGCAGGGGAGGCAGCCCTCAGCCTGGGTGGCATCAGTGGAATTGCACGGCCCCAGGTGGGAGGGGCCTCGAGGGCTCTGCAGCCTGTCACCCTGCACCTGTGCCGGCCCCGAGCCCAGGGTGAGTATCTAGGGCAGCTGTTCTCAACCTGTGGGTTGCGACCCCTTTTTAACAATGAAAATGCATTGTGGCATCAGGAAGCTTGAGAACCACTGATACAAGCAGTGGTGGGGGCTGAGGGGCACCCAGGCCTAATACCAGATCCCACACACCTATCCGCCACCTGCAGTGAGGTCAGCACTGAGGATGCTGGAAGGACGCAGCAACAAAGAGGCACAAGAATTTGTGAAGAAACTCAAGGAGCTGGAGAAATGCATGGAGGCAGACCCCTAAACCCCCTAACTGCTGGCTGCCAGTTCTGGCCCTCCCATGAATGCCCTGTGGAATCCCCCTGCTCACCCATGGCCAGCTTCATGCAGCCAGGGCCCATGGCACCCCTCCCTGCTGTGTGATGATGTGTGCACTGTGGCTGGAACCCTGGCTTCTGTCTGCCCTAGCTGTGTCTCTTTGGTGTGTGCTGTGAACTCCTTGCACCCCAGCCCCAAAATTTGGTCAGCCAGATCAGCAGGACCTGGCCAGAAGCTGCCAGATCAGACTATACTGGGCCTGGCTACAGGTGGGCTTCTCCACCCACTACCTGGGGCTCTACAGCCCACAGGTATGTGAGTGGGCAGGCACTTGATCTTGGTGGCTTTGCTCCCCAGGGAATACCCAGCAATGACATCTTCACCACTGGAGAGTACAGGGATGTAGGGGGCTATGGGTACAGTGAATAGAGGCCAGGGCACTGCTCAGCATCTTGCTATCAGTCAGACAGCCCCCAGCAGAGACCAGCCCCTACCCAAATGCCAAGAGAGCCTCAGCTAAGAGCCCATCTTTTGTCTCTCCCGGGGAGGGCAAGGCCTCCAGAGGCCAACAGGGCAGGAAGGCCTAGGGTTGGGTTTGAGCAGCCCAAGCTTTGGAAAGAAGCAGGTCCTGGGACCCAGCTTGCAGGACAGAGGTAAGAGCATGCTGTGTTCAGCAGCTCTCTCCTGGCTCTGGAATCCTCTACTTGAGTGGATGTGGAGAGGAGGTTTGCTAAGTACTATCTGCCTCTACTCCCCATCTGGCTTCTAGGACTGGGAGAGGCTCCTGTGGGGTCATTCTATGAGGCCTAGTATGTCAGACAAGGATAGTGGTCAGTGTAAGACACTTTAGCTATCTTTTCACATACATGTACATGACCATACAGGACTTACTCCGTGGCCCAGACTCTTCTAGCCAGGATCTGCCTCACTAGAGACCAAGAGTCCCTTTCATCCCTCCCCCAGGCTTAGTGCAAAGAAACAGACTCACACTCAGGCTCCATCCTGGCCTGTAGCTTCATTGCCAGAGCTCCAAGGCAGGACTCAGAGCAAGGCTATCAGCAGCACTGGAAAAGAAGCTGCAGAATTCAGTTCTCCACAGGGCCAAAACAGCCAGACTTGTCTGTGTTTCCTTGTCTCTAGATTGCCTCGTCATTCAGTCTCTGAAATAATACACACCTGCAACCTTCAGTCTCTCTGTCGTTTGTTGATTCCTTTCCAAATCTTGGTTGGGCCCCTTGTCTCAGCCCCTTGTTCCAGAGTCTCCTCCTCTTTGGAGCAGCTGCTGCTGTCTCCTTCTTTCTCAGCATCAGACCCTTGTTCCTCAAGCTCATCACTGTTATTAGTGTCTGGGGGCAGCCTGGAAAGGAGGAATATGTTCTCCAGGGATATCATCCCTGGCCAGCCTGAGGCTATTTTCGCCTATAACCTCTCTAGTGCATTCAACTCCGCTTAAGCTGAGGATAAATTCTTCTTATTCCCTATAGTCTTTCCAAGAGGACATCTACTTCTTCTTTTTTTTTTTTTTTCCAGTTTTTGGCCCGGGTCAGGTTTGAACCCATGACCTCCGGCATATGGGGCCAGCACCCTACTCCTTGAGCCACAGGCACTGCCCCCACTTCCTATTTTTTAGTAAGAAAACCATCCATGCCCATGCAGGAGGAAGGGCAAGGCCAGAGGTTGAGAAGAGCCCTGGATCTGAGTGATCACAAAACTGAGAAACCCCAGGACCTACCAGTTGCTGGCCACAGGCCTGTTGGGGTTTGCAAACTCTCGTCCTGAATCCACATCAAAGGGGTCTGAACAAGACAGAAAAGTGACTGTTAAGTGAATGCAGAGCACAAACAAAGCCCCAACCCCTAAGCTTTTCTTTCTTTTTTTTTTTTTTTTGAGACGGAGCCTCAAGCTATCCCCCTGGGTAGAGTGCCATGGCATCACAGCTCATAGCAACCTCCAACTCCTGGGCTCAAGCGAGTCTCCTGCCTCTGCCTCCCAAGTAGCTGGGA
>CAUYQV010075813.1:0-13779 GCA_963574575.1 Galagoides demidoff | reverse complement strand
GGATAGCTTGAGGCTCTGTCTCAAAAAAGAGAATTTCTGAACTACTTATTCTATCTTTTCTGCTCTCAGTGATGATAGACTTTGTCTTACATATTTCACTGATTAGGACACTGAGGTCTAGCAGTGGCCCATGTGGGTGCTCATCTCTCATTGTAGCTTTTTTTTTTTTTTTATTTTTGAGACGGAGCCTCAAGCTATCCCCCTGGGTACAGTGCCATGGCATCACAGCTCACAGCAACCTCCAACTCCCGGGCTCAAGCGAGTCTTCCGCCTCCACCTCCCAAGTAGCTGGGACCACAGGCGCCTGCCACAATGCCCGGCCATTTTTTGGTTGCAGCCATCATTGTTGTTTGGTGGCCCGGGCTGGGGATTCGAACCCGCCACCTTAGGTGTACGTGGCTGGCGCCTTAGCCGATTGAGCCACAGGCGCTGAGCCCACCAGTCCAAACTTAAAGGAATTTCAAAGCTTCAAATCTTATGATAAAACAAATAACCACCACTTCAAATGCTAATGTTCACCACTAGAACAGTGTGATTTAAGCAATGTGGTTCCTCCATTCATGTATAGTTATTAGAATCCTGAAATTGACAGTCATAGACAAAGATATAGCAACTATATACATTAACAGAGACAATCTGCCCATCATTTTTCAGTTTTAATATTAGTGAAAAATTCCCCAGACATTTCATGATCCTAGAGACATATTATTATTATGGAGTAAATTCAGGCCCAAATTAAGCAGTTGCCTGTTCCCATATGGAGGTGAATGTTTTGTCAATCATTACTTAATCTCTCACAAAATGGTACCAACTAGGAGAAAGTCACAACTGACCAAATGTATACTACACACACACACACACAGCATGAAGCATATATGTGCCTTATACATGTAGTTAAATGGCAGTAAGGAGGTGTGTTTTTAAGGTCTGAAGACCCAGTGATCTGAAAACAAAAGAACGAATTATGTTTCTAAAAATCTCTTATCATAAGTAAGCACTATAAACATAATCAGATTAATATTGTAGTTACTCCATGGAAAAATTAAGAAACTATAGTTACTGTAAAATTTCCTTTTTTTTTCAAAATAATGGACAAATATCTAGACTATTATTATAAGCTATTAATACTGATGATTATAAAAACAAAAAATATCACACAGATGCTTCTGACAGGTAAACATGTATAAGACACTGAAGTGTATATATAAATACATTTTATCTTTAAAAATATCCATAACAATCTAATAACTGAGAGACATCTGTATTTAAAAGTAGCTGCATTGGGTGGCATCTGTGGCTCAAGGAGTCGGGCACTGGCCCCATATACTGGATGTGGCAGGTTCAAATCCAGCTCTGTCCAAAAACTGCAAAAAAAAAAAAAAAAAGCTGCATTTCAGTGGTTGAACCACAAGCAAATGTCTTTTTATTTTTTTGTTTTGCATTTTTTTGTTTTTTTCCAAATTTTTATGTTTGTACCTGCTTTTATAAGAAATAAGTTTTTAAACCAATTTAAGTTAATTTTTTTTCCCATTTCCTTCCCATTCCTGAGTTTAGTGTATGCCAAAGGTAAACTTTGCTTCAAGTGTTGTATTAGCCCTAACTGTATATATATTTTTTTAAATTTTATTTTAGATTAGTATGGAAGTACAAATTAGGTTACATTTTTTTTTTCTTTTCTAGGTAAAGGTTGTTTTTGTTTTTGACACAGAATCTCACTCTGTCACCCTGGGTAGAGTACCAATGACAACATAGCTCATCACAAGCTCAAACTCCTGGGTAATTCTCTTGCCTCAGCCTCCTGCGTAGCTGGGACTACACATTGGTGCCACCATGCCCAGCTATTTATACCCAGCTATTTATCTTTTTAGAAGAGGAGGGGTTTCATTCTTGGTTAGTCTAGTTTTCAATTCCTTAGCTCAAGTAATCCTCCCACCTTGGCCTCTCAGAGTATTAAGATCACAAGTGTGAGCTACCTTGCCATGCTCTAAGGTAAAGTTCAAGTTGGAGTTGAGCTCTCCACCCAGGGGGAGTGTTGAATACCAAATACCTTAGGTGAGAACTCAATAATCACAGTTTTTATTACACAAATATGTTTAGAACATTCTAGATCCCAATATTATGCTAGATATTGGGAAAGATTTTTTTTAAATTTTGTGTTAAAATATAATCAGAATCAAATGGTCATTTTCTAGTTTTTATTTTATTGATCATTTATGGATTTTTCATAATAGAAAAATAAGTATTACTAACAAAAGGAATTCTAATTAAGTCCTTCTAGAAGTTGTACTTAAGATTAGCTATATTGTCGTCCTATCTTATGTATCCCTATTCTTATCTGTAGTCTATTGGAAATAACATTAGATGCTTTAAATTTTTATGGTTGTCATTATATAATCTTTCCTGCTATTATCATTTTGACCAGCTATTCACAATCAGGAGTGAGATACTAAAGTCATGAATAGGAGTAAAATAAATACTCAACATTGAACACAATTACAAATTCAGTGTTATGAATATCATTAGTTACACCTCATAATTCACGATTAATTTAACTGAAATATGGCCTGCCAACACAGACACAGAATTAAAACCTTATGAGATTGTGATTCAGTCTTGTTCTTCATCTCATGAAGAGAAATTAACTTGGTAATGTAGGGCAATCCAGTCTTTTATACGTAAAGAAAGCAGTGCAGGAGTGGTTAGTTACATCTCTCTATAAATCAGAAGGGCTAGTAAATATAGGGTAGTGAGTCAAAAGAAAGTAGTATATGGGTTAATTCTCCTTAAGAATAGGGCATAACTTCCATGAGGGTCACAAAATATTATACCAATTAATTCATTAATTCCAAAATTATTAGAGATTTTTTTTAACATCTTTTCTTGTTTGTATTTTTTGCATGTTGAAAGAATATGCTTTAAGAGACTCTTTTAGCAAATGAAGCCAGGAAAAAGACAAAGTTTTCCTGAGGATCTGTTGAGTACAGAAATAATAAAAATTGTCTCCCATTTTATTCCCCTGGCTCTCTGAGCATCATCATGCTTTCTAATTTCTGTATTTCTCACTGTCTCTCTACTGGAACACCACCCTCCTCCATTTCCCCTGATGCTGCTTGTACTAATCACTGCATGTCTGTTTAATTAACAAAAACCAGTTTCTGAATCACCTGCACTAAGATGACTTCCCACTTCCCTTCCTCTGTTCCTTAGCTGGCTATTTAAAAATAGTACCTCTGATTTCTCTATCACCAAAGGGAGACCATTCATCATTTGCTTCAAAATGACCAAGAAATCTCAGTATCATTAGATAGGGAAATGTACCATCTGGGGAAACATTTGTTTCTCAGGGATTTTTAACCTATAAATTATCTCAGCGTTAGTTGTACCTGATTATCTCTTCTTGCTTTCTCACGCATCCCTGACAGCTCTAACTCTCTGGCTGGGAATGAATCCTTCTGGTTCTAGAGTGTTCCCCACTGGAGACCTTAAATTGGGGCTTTTCATATGCCGCTAACCAGAAAGTACCTGATGGGTAAGTTTTAATTCTTCACCCACCTTTCCACCCTCCTCCCTTCCTGGCTGCCAAAGGTCTTTATGTCTCTTTGTGCCTGTGTGTGCCTGTCATTTAATTCTCAACTACAGAGAGTACATGTGGCATGTGTTTGTATATTCTTGAGATACTTCAGTTAGTATAATGGTCTCCAACTCCACCCAAGTTGCTACAAAGAACTAAATTTCATTCCTTTTTATGGCTGAGTATATATGTATATATATATCATATTTTCTTTATTTAGGTTGATTCCAAATCTTTTCAGTTGTGAAACTGTGTTGCAATAAGCATGTGAGCACATGTGTCTTTTTGATAAAATGATTCATTTTCTTTTGGGTAGAATCCTAGTGTGGGATTGCTAGATCAAGTGGTAAATCTACTGTTTTCTACAGAGGTTATATTAACTTCTGTGTATACGTGAACAGTGTATAAGTATTCTATCTCTCTGCATCCATGCCAGCATCTGTTTTTTTTTTTTTTAACTTAAAAAAAATAGCCATTCTGATGAGTTAAGGTAGGCTCTCATAGTTCTAATTTTCATTTCCCTAATGATTAGTATTGTTGAACATTATTTATATGGTGTTTGGTCATTTGTCTATCTTCTTTTGAAACTCTATTCTTCATGCCTTTTGGCCAATTTTAATGATATTGTTGGTACTTTTCTTGCTGATGTATTTGACTTTTCTATTTGGATATTTGCCCTTTGTCCAACACAGAGTTTGTGAATATTTTCTCCCAATCTGTAGGTTGTCTGTCTACTTTTATGGTTAATATCGTTGATGGGCAGAAGTAAATCAATTTAATTAAGTCCTATTTATTTTTGTTTTTAATGTATTTGTTTTTGGGGTCTTAATCATACACTCTTTGCCTAGGCTGAGATCTAGAGGAATTTTTCTTACGTTTTTTTCTGGTGTTATTGTGGCTAGATGTGTTATGTCCTCCATCTATATGGAATTGAGTTTTGTAATGGCAATAGATAGGAAATCTGCTTCATTCTTCTTCATGTGGCCATCTAGTTTACCCAGTTATGGTGTTTTCCTTTCCCAGCATATGTTGTTTTATGGTGAATATCAGTTAGTTGTAGATAGATGGTGTTATTTCTATATTCTCTATTCTGTTCCATTGTTCCATTCATCTATGTGTCTCTACTTTTATACCAGTACCATACTGGCTTGGACAGTATAGCCTTATACTATAAATTGAAGTCAGGTAATAAGCCTCCAAATTCATTCTTTTGCTTAAAATTTCTGTGGATAGTTCTGCTTTTTCTTCTGGTTATGAATAAAATGTAGAACTATCTTTTCTCAATCTGTGAAATATGATGTCGGAATTTTGATGTTGATTCCACTGAATATGTAGACCTCTTTAGGCAGTATGGACATTTTAATGATGTTGATTCTATCCATTGAAGAGCATGAGATATTTTTCCTTTTATGTCCATCATTTATGACCTCTTTTATTTATGTTTCGTAGTTCCACCCATAGATATTTATTTCTGTGGTTAACTATATTCCCAGGTATGTGATTTTAGGCTCTGAGTCCTTGATTTGACTTTCAGTTTGACTATTAGTAGTGTACATAAATGCTGTTGATTTCTGTACATTGATTTTGTTTCCTCAAACTTTTCTGAACGTTGAGATCATTTGTCTTCAATATTAGTGAGCCAAGCTTCCCTCTACTCAGAGCTGGACATGACCTCCTTTTCCTGGACCCACATAGGCTCATAAATGGTTTGATCAGTGTTCCATCTAAGTCACCGATCCTCAGGAAGGGCAGAGCACCCAAACATGACCATATTCTTACACAATGGCAGTTTTAAAATTAACTTCCCCCCACAAGCCTTTGATGCCAATCGCTGTGACACGTTTTAGACATACATTTCATTTCCCCCAAACCCCCATGCCTGCAGGAAAGGAGAAATTTCATATAAGCTCCTACAGAGAAAGTCAAAATTGGCTACTCAATCAGAGCCACCTCTGCTTGCTGGAGGCTTTTCTTTCCTCTGTATCTTCTCAGTAATTCTATAATGAAATCTCTCTTGTTGCTTACTTGTGGTGGTCCATGAATTAATTCTTCAATTTCCTCAGACCACAGATCCAGCAGAGAAATTCCAGGAACATTAGTATTAATATGATCATCAGTTCTCATTAATTCTATCTTTAGTTATATTTTGGGGAAAAGTACAAAGTTGTTCCATGAAGCCAACCCTTGCTTTACACCCTTACGTGACCAAGGGGACATTTGTGGTACTATTCATAAAGTTTCTTTAATAGTGGAGATAAACAAAATCTGCATAATAAATATGCAAAATTACTTGAGATTTCCTAGTTACTTGCTTCTTTCCAATCACTTCTGTTGGCATTTCTTTTCAAAGAGTCAGCAGTGCTCCAGATGGTGACACAGAAATTTGTTTATTTTTTGTCAAATACCTACTCTATCAAATACTTTTGAAGGTGCTGAACACACTGATACACTTCCTTTCCATATTAACTTATGGTCTAAGAAAGATAGAGACAATAAATAGTGAAAACAAATACTGAAATTCTGTCTGGATCACCTAAGTGAAACAAAAGCTCAGAGACTGGATTTGCAAAATACTACCTAGTTGTTAAGTGTAGGTGTTTTTCCTTTCAATGTCTTAAAATGAAATCTTTTATGTTTATAGATATATTTTCTTGCTTAAAAATAGAAATGTTTTCCACATGATCAAATTTGTATGTGTATGTTTGTGTGGATGTATGTGTGTGTTTAGTAATACGATCGGGTCTGAGACTAGATTTTCTTAACAGAGTTTACTGCCTCGTTACATCATAATGTATACCAGCATATTTAAGGCAGCTAAAGTTCTGTGCTTCTAATTTTGAAACAATTCATTTTTAAAATAAATTTATTTCAGGTTAAAATGAGGGTACAAACAACCAGGTCAAAATATTTCATTTTGTTAAGTAGAGTCATTTTTAAGTGTGTGTGTGTGTGTGTGTGTGTGTGTGAAGCTGCAAGAAATGTAACAGTTTGTTTGGAAATAAGATGCTTCTTGGTAGAACAGATCCACAGTGATTCCTCCCACCACTGTAAATTAATATAGTGTTTTAATATTATCGATTACAGTTCCTCATGCAGAGAACCCTTGACCTCAACAAAACTCCAAACTAATTACACTAAAAGGGGATGTAGAATACAGTACGCTTGCATTTACATTAAGTGGAGATAACTGCATTTTGAAAGATCTTTGGTACCCATAAAATCTGTATCCAGGATTGTTAGGGAATATTTTTTAAGTATTTACACAGCATCTGTCTGGAAATTATAGCAACACAAAAGAAAAATTCAGACTAGAATTAAAATGATTACACTCAATATCTAGATCCAGTTATGCATGAAATCAAACTTTACCTTAGATTTTTCAGTTCTGTAAGAGTATGTTCCTACTATGTGATGGTTTTTGTAAGATTGATTTTCTTTACTTTCAAGAAATGAGCCATGGCTGCACATCTTTTCCTTCTTGCTGTCTATCTCCAACACGTCTATTTACTACAAAAGTTTCACGAGTGTTTAAGAAGATTAAAAAGCTTGTCTGAATTTGACCCTAGCCTAAATCTTCAGCATTATTTATTCCTGTACTCACTTCCCCTCCCCTTCAAATACACAGAGCTATTCTGAATTTCATAAAGTTTTAATTTAATTATTCAATGCATTTTCCACATCGTACTTTCCATAAGAACAGCTCTTTCCTTCCTTGCTCATAAAGAGAACACCTACTCATCTTTTAAATTTTGGCTTAAGTATCTGTTGTCTGGTAAGGAAGTAATACTATAAGAATTAAGTACATCTCATAAACTTTCTTCATGGTTTCCCTTCCTTTCAAGAGGATCCCTAAAAATTAAAGTAACCTTACAAACTCATTTTTCTCCCTTCCTCAATAATTTCAATTTCTATGTTGTCTCTTTATGTGATCTTAAAGTATAGTATTTTTATTATTCTATTTAGTATTTTTATTTATTTAACTTTATTATAGTAAATTTATTATTCTTAAAATATAGTATTTTTTCATTTTTATAAGGTATGTACAAAATTCTACATAATAATCATAAAGCCTAATGCTTTATGTAATATATTTCAAAGACAAGTATGATTAAAATGATTAATATCTATTATCCAAGAAAAGTAATGAAACTACTCTTACCTCTTTACTGATTCATATTTTCAGGTGATAATATTAATAAATCAATAAAGTGCTCAATAACTAAAATTTCTTTTGCATTTAACATTTGTTGCATTAAGAATAGTACAAATATTGCAGATTTTTGTGATGTGGTTGAAAGTACACTCTTGTATATCATGGATTGATTTTTTTAAGACTGCATTTAAATATTGACACAATTTTATATCATTTATAAAATGTTACTCTTCCACAGAGAGAGGAAAGTATCAAAGGAAATGGCTTAAAGGAAAGATTAGCCATTCTGTCTTAGTTATAGTGAATTTGATGTGATAGAAAGACATTTAAGTAGAGATGTCTGGCAGACAGAGAGAGATAAGGGACCAGACAGAAAGAAAGAGGTCAGAAATGAGATCTTTCTATCAGTGCAGACAGAAAGCACAGGGAAATGGGAGCTCTTACTATATGATTACAGAGAGGTAAGAAACCTGAGAAACGTCCATAAAACATAAAAGAAATTATCATTGGCACCCACTGACACAGAATTTCTTGGTACTAATAACATTTGTATAGCTTTTTCACAATTTACAAAAAGCCTTTGTGTGCATTATGTAATTGTAATAATGTGTGCAAGAGTGACAATTATCATTCTTTTGTAGATATCAGTAGTCCAGTATATTGATTTAATAGCTATGTTTAACAGGACGGAAGTATCTCCTAAGAGGTCTCAGACTTAGCTACTTGATAAGCAGTACAACATGGAATACATTTGAATAAAGGCCCTGCTACTTTCTTTCTCATTTAACAGCCTCCTCCTACCACCAAATAAGAAGACAAATGTCCTCATAGTGCCGACCAGCTACCTTAAGCTTCTCAATCTATATGTGTTGCTAACAGTAACCATTAAATATTCTCATATTTCTGAGCAGGCATTATTCCCTTTCATTCATCCAAATCGCTGAACTACAATAATTATACCAAGAAATGATGCAGCAATTAAATGCCTTAAGACTATTTTATTTATTTTAAAACAATTAATCACTTGTAATTCATAGAAGTCGATCTATGACTATGAGTAAGATCACTACTAGTTATATCTGACAAGTGTAGAAATTAAGGTACAGAAAGAATAAATAATTTCTCTAAGGACACATAGCTAGTAAATGTTAGAAATGGAATTTGAACCTAGACTTTCTGTGTGTATGTTTGTGTTAAAGGATAGTGGTGCTTAACAAAAGGAGAATAAGTAATTTCCTGCTCAATAACTGAAATTTTTGTTTCATATAACACGAATGTTTATTTATTCTAGAAACAACTTTAAGTGTGTATTACTTTATAGTCATTCTTCTACACATAGTAGATAAGTAGTAAATAAAACAAATCTTCATGTCTGTGGTAGGCATAATATAACCTACAGAATTATCCTGAAGAGAAAAAAATATGACATTAAAATGTATGTAATTTTAAATTACTGAACAAAAAAAACACTTACTATCCTTTTGTTAAGAACCACCATCCTTTAACACAAGAGACACAAATACACACACAGAGAAACATACCAAAAGTCTGGCTTCAAATTCCATTTCTGATATTTACTAGCTATGTGTTTTGGGAAAATCATTTACCCTTTCTATACATCAGTTATTTCACCTGCTAAATATGAATGGTATCAGTTCTTACTCATTGGTTGCTATGAATTGCAGTTTTTGTTCGGGGCTGGGTTTGAACCCACCACCTCCGGCATATGGGGCCAGTGCCCTACTCCTTTGAGCCACAGGCACTACCCCAATGATTAATTGTTTTAAAGTATATAGAGTAGTCCTAGGGCATTTAATTGCTATAAAATTGATACATAATACATATTTTAGAAAATTATATATAATATATATATTTTATATGTACACAAGCATACCTACATATTTAAGGATTTTGCATACATCCAGGGAGGAATTTGCCTGCCTTGGACTGTATGTTTGTTTGACTACAGCATAGTTCATGAAATAGTTGTTAGTTTTAAGATTTATGCTGCCATCTGAAACATGAAAGTTCTGCTTTCTCTGTATCTTTGCCAACTTGAGACTCTTTTTAAGTATACGTGTAATATTTAGAATTTGATAACATGCCAGTTCACTAACCAGTGCTCTACATATGAAGATATTGAATTTATATAAAATGTATCATAATTACTATGACATATTATAAATTTTTAACAAAGATATAACTTGAAAATCCACATATATTTAGAAGTCAAGAAATATATTCTAAATCATCCTAAATACAGCAATCTATAATGATGAAAATTATTAACAATAGTCATCTGGTTAGGATGTGGGGAGAAAGGGGCACTCATACACTGTTGTTGGGACTGAAAATGAGTACAACTTGTGTAGAACCGTATGGCGATACCTCAAAGAACCAAAAGTAGACCTACCGTTAGATCCAGCAATCCCACTACCAGGTATTTATCCAAAAGAGGAAAAATATATCACAAAGGCACTTGTGCTCAAATTTTTGTAGCAGTACAATTCAGCATGCAAATATGTGGAAACAACCCAAGTTCCCATCAATACATGAATGGATTAACACAATGTGGAATAGGAGTACCATGACATGCTACTCAGCTATAAAAAATGGTGATTTTCTGGATGTGCTTGGAAACTATTCACCTAAGTGAAGTAGCCCAGGAAAGAAAAAAAAACACACATATATTCAATACTTAATTAGTACCAGTATGTATCTGCACAAATGTAAGTAAAACTCAAAAGAACTCAAGTAGGTGGGAGTAGTGAGGATGGGGCGAGTAAATTTACTCCTAAGAAATACATTGTACAATTTCTGGGCAAAGGGCACACTTATAACCTTGATGTAAAATACATTAAAGCAAAATATGTAAACAAAAGATGTATACTTCCATAATATTCTGAAATTAAAAAGAAAAAAATTAGTGACTTGAATAACAATTAAAATTCTACATATCAGAATTTGTAAAACACAAGTAAGGAAATATATAGTTTTCAATGTGTTTGTTGTAAATGGTTCAACAGGTTCTTATCATCCAGGATAAGAACTTAGGGCATAACAAAAAGAACTTGGAGAAATAAAATTAGTTTTAAAGGACCACATTATTAAAATAAATATCAGTTATGTAAAGGACAGAATTTATAAATTCCAGAGGTCTACAGAAGAGCTAATATAATTTATACAACTTTACAGAGCCAAATTTAAAGTCAAGTGAAAAACATGAATAATGGTAGAAATAAAAAAGGACATCTCAGTAGGTCACAGAGATATCAAAAATGACAATAATGAAAAACACATACTACATTTTTATGCTGCATTTTAAAAAATATCAATATGCACAAATTTTTATAAATAATACAAACTCCTGAAATGATACCAATGATACAAAAACAAAATTTAAAAAACGTTCTTATTATCAACACTTGTTGTACAGAACAACATAACTAGTGAAAGAAACAACAACAAAGTTATAAAGTTTGGGGAGAAAGAACTCAAAACAACTGTAAATATCTTTCAACAATATGATATATGTGGAGGTGATGTGATGAAATGAACAGGAGAATTTAGTGAACATGTTTAATGTAAAGTCAATTTGCATAAGTTTTAGGGTGGTACTCTACACTTGCAATATTTTTTAAAGAAATAAAAATAACAATTTGACACAATTACTATTACCCTATGAGCAAACACCTCACTAACTCTCAAATATATCCCTCAAGTTTACTCAGTCTGATAAAATATATGCATTACCATATTTCTTCTTATATGCCCTACATTGGGGATAGGATTCTGCCTGGCCTTGTACATTAGTCCTTTTCCCATAAACTATACACATTTGTTTTTACATTATAAGCAATGCCTGTCTTTCACTTACCCTTGGTGAAGTACCAGCTAAAGACACATGCTTATTAAGTGTTTAACTTTTAAAAAAATTTTTATTAAATCACAAAGAGGTAGATCACGTGCACATTAATGCATTTATGGGGTACAATGTGCTGAATTCATATACAATTTAGAATGCTTACATCATGCTGGTTAATATATCCCTCACCTCATTTACTTAATTATTGTGGTAAGAGATTTATACTTTATACTTAATAGATCTGACATGTACCCTTGCAATACGCAACATAGGTGTGATCCCACCATTCACCCTCCCTCCATGTGACCCCACTCCTCCACTCCCATCCCCCCCATCCTTCATCCTGGGCCATAGTTGTGATCTAGTCTTCATATGAAAGTGTGAGTGATTGTAAATTAGTTTCATAATAGTACTGAGTACATTGGATACTTTTTCCTTCATTCTTGAGATACTTTACTAACTAGGATGTGTTCCAGCTCCATCCATACAAACATAAAAGAGTAAAGTTTCCATCTTTTTTAAGGCTGCATAATATTCCCTGGTATACATATACAACAATATATTAATGCATTCAGGGGTTGATGGGTACTTGGATTTCTTCCAATGTGTGGTTATGAATTGAGCTGCAATGAACAATCTGGTGCAAATATCTTTGTTATAAAGTAATTTTTGGTCTTTTGGATGTACTCCTAGTAAAGGAATTGCAGGATCAAGTGGCAGGTCTACTTTTAGATCCCTGAATATTTTCCATATTTCCTTCCAAAAGAGACATTAGCTTGCATTCCCACTAGTTGTGCAGAAGTGTTCTCTTTTCTACATCCATGTCAACGTCTGTAGTTCTGGGATTTTGTTATGTGAGCCACTCTTACTGCAGTTAGATGATATCCAAAAGTGGTTTTGATTTGTCTTTCTCTGATGATTAGAGATGAGAATTTTTTCATGTGTCTGTAGACCATGGACCTACATTCTTTGGAGATGTTTCTGTTCAAGTCCCTTGCCCACAATGAAATGGGATTACATACTCTTTTCTTATTAGTAAGTTTTAGTTTTCTAAGTTGGAGTTTTCTGTGGATTCTGGTTATCAAACCTTTGCCAGAATCATAACCTGAAAATATCCTCTCCCATTCTGAGGGCTGTCTACTAGCTTTACTTACTGTGTTCTTGGCTGTGCAGAAGCTTTTTAGTTTGATCAGATCCTAGTAATGTATTTTTGGTATTGCTTCAATTCCCTGCAGGGATGGTCCTCCTCATAAAGTATTCTCCCATGCCAATTTCTTCAAGTGTTCCCCCTGAACTCTCTCTAAGAATCTTTATAGTATCATGCCTTAAGTTTAAACCTTTATCCAGTGAGAGTCAATTTTTGTTAATGGTGAAAGGTATGGGTCCAGTTTCAGTCATCTAAAAGTCATCAGGCAGTCCTCCCAGCACCATTTGTTAAACAGGGAATCTTTCCTCCAATTTATATTTTTGATAGGCTTATTGAAGATCAAATGATGATAAGTGTCTTGGTTTGTCTCTTGGTTCTCAATTCTTCCATACATTTACCTCTCTATTTTTGTGCCAGTACCATACTGTTTTGATCACTATAGATTTATAGTATAGTTTGAAGTCTGGTAGTGTGATTCCTCCTGATTTGTTTTTTATTTCTGAGTAGTGTCTTTGCTATTGAAGTTTTTTTCTGGTTCCATATAAAATGAACTACTATTTTTTTGAGGTCTTTAAAGTATGACAGTGGTACTTTAATAGGGATTGCATATTACTTTGGGTAGTATGGACATTTTAACAATGTTGATTATTCCCAGCCATGAGCATGGTATGTTTTTCCATTTGTTAACATCTTCAGCTATTTCTTTTCTCAGAGTTTCATAGTTCTCTTTAAGAGATCTCTCACATCCTTTCTTAGGTAAATTCTCACATATTTCATCCTCTTTGGCACTATGGTAAAAGGAATAGACTCCTTGACTATTTTTTCAGCTTGACTATTATTGGCATATATCAAAGCTACTGATTTGTAAGTATTGATTTTGTATCCTGAGATGCTGCTGTATTCCTTGATCACTTCTAAGAGATTTGTATATGAGGACCTGGGGTTTTCCTGGTATAAAATCATATTATCTGTGAAGAGTGAAAGTTTGGTCTCTTCTGACCCTATTTGTATACCCTTGATCACCTTCTATTGCCTGATTGTGA
>CAUYQV010075809.1:0-23051 GCA_963574575.1 Galagoides demidoff | reverse complement strand
GGAGCCTCAAGCTATCCCCCTGAGTAGAGTGCCATGGCATCACAGCTCATAGCAACCTCCAACTCCTGGGCTCAAGCGAGTCTCCTGCCTCTGCCTCCCAAGTAGCTGGGACCACAGGCGCCCGCCACAACGCCTGGCCATTTTTTTTTTTTTTGGTTGCAGCCATCATTGTTGTTTGGCGGGCCCGGGCTAGGGATTCAAACCCGCCACCTTAGGTGTACGTGGCTGGCACCTTAGCCGATTGAGCCACAGGCACCGAGCCTCTACTCTCTGTTTCTATGATTTTGACTACTCTAAGTACCTCATGTAAGTAGAATAATAAGTATTTGTCTTTTGTGACTAGCTTATTTCACTTAGCACAATGTTTTCAAGGTTTATCTATGTTGTATCATATTGAAGAATTTCTTTCCTTTTTAAGGCTGAGTCAATTTCATTGTAAGGATATACAACATTTTGCTTATTCACTCACATGTTGATGGTTACTTGGGTTGCTTCCACATTTTAGCTATTGTGAATGATGCTATGATGCTGCTATGAACATGAATACACAAATGTTTGTATCTTTTTGGAACCCTACTTTCAATTTTTTTTGATATACAACCAGAAGTGGAATTGCTGGATCATAAAATTCAATTTTTAACTTTCTGAGGAATCACCATACTGTTTTCCACATTGTACCATTTTACATTTCCACCAACAGTACACAGGGGGCTATACTTCTTCCACATCCTCAATGACAATTGTTATTTTCTAATTTTTTTTTTGAGACAGAGTCTTACTCTGTCACCCAGGCTAGAGTGCCATGGTGCCAGCCTAGCTTACAGCAACCTCAAACTCCTGGGCTCAAGATATCCTCCTGCATCTGCCTCCTGAGTAGCTGGGACTATAGGCATCTACCACAATGCCTGGCTAATTTTTCTATTTGAGGTGGAGTCTTGCTCAGGCTGGTCTCGAACTCCTGAGCTCAAGAGGTTTTCCTGCCTCAGGGTCTCCAAGTGCCAGGCTTATAGGTGAGAGCCACCACACTTGGCCCTTTTCTGTTTTTTTTTTTTTTTTTTGATAGTGGCCATCCTAAAGGGTATGAAGTATTCTAATTATAGTTTTGATTTTCATTTTGCTAATGATTACTGATGTTGAGCGTTTTTTCTGCAATTTTTTTTGTTGTTGTTGTTGGCTGGAGCTGGGCTTGAACCCACCACCTCCGGCATATGGGGCTAGTGCCTTACTCCTTTAAGCCACAGGTGCTGCCCGATGTTGAGCATTTTTTCATGTGCTTATTAGCCATTTGTATATCTTTGTAGAAATGTCTATTTTACATCCTTTGACTATTTTAAATTTGGTTGCTTTTTGTTGTTGAGTTTTAGGGTTCTCTATACAAGTTGAGTATTTCTTATCTGGAATGCTTGGGACCAGAAGTGTTTTGGATTTTGGAATATTTGCATTAGATGGTTGGGCATCCCCAATCCAAAAATGAGCATATCCTTTGAGTGTCATATTGGTACTCAAAAAGCCTCAGATTTTGGAGCATTTTGGATTTTTGGATTAGAAATGGTCAACTCCTATAAGCTCTCTATCCTTTTTTTTTTTTTTGCAGTTTTTGGCCGGGGTTGGGCACCCTACTCCGTTGAGCCACAAGCACTGCCCACGCTCTCCATCCTTGCATGATTTAAGTTTTAAAAATTTCAAGTATTGGCTCGGCGCCTGTGGCTCAATCGGCTAAGGTGCCAGCCATGTACACCTAAGGTGGCGGGTTCGAATCCCCAGCCCGGGCCCGCCAAAACAACAGTGATGGCTGCAACCAAAAAATGGCGGGGCGTTGTGGCGGGCGCCTGTGGTCCCAGCTACTTGGGAGGTGGAGGCAGGAGACTCGCTTGAGCCCAGGAGTTGGAGGTTGCTGTGAGCTGTGATCCCAGGGTACTCTACCCAGGGGGATAAGCTTGAGGCTCCGTCTAAAAAAAAAAAAAAACAAGTAACAAAAAAGGAAGCACAGTCTGCCTCACGGCCTCCAGAAGGAGCCGCTGACCTGCCAGTGCCTTATTGTAGATTTCTGACCTCCAAACTGTAACAATAAATCATTAGTGATAATTTGTTACAGCAGCAGGAGGAAGATAAAACATGTACCAGTTTTAGTTTCATAGTGGGGAAATGTGGAACAGTGACCCAGGAGTAAAGGCTGTGTGGGAGTATCGTGTACTTTGTGGTCAATTTTTTTCTGTAAATGTAAAGCTAGTCCCAAAGAAAAGTTTATTTAAAAACTCTTTCTCTAAAACCAGAAATTGACACTGCAAAAAAAAAAAAAAATCATGTAATTAGTATAGAAGACAACAGAAAGTCTGTCTCAGAACACAAAAGAAAAGAATATAAAAATGGCCACCAACAAAGTTACCAACTGGAAGACAAGGACCAAAGAGGTGATGTCTGGAGACCTGGGGTTGGGGGCGGAAGAGATTAGACAAAGGAAGTAGAAACAACAAACGTCTCGTGCTAGAAGACAATTTTTCTGAGTTCAGAACAAACGTGCCCTTCTAAATCCATTCTGGCATTTTAATTTTTTAATAACAGAAATGAAGAAAAATCCTGTAATATTTCATGCAGGGTAAAATCAGGTTACTACAGTGGGTACCAATCAAGCTGATTCTCCATCACTCAATGACTTCTCTTGATAGCCAGGGGGTGGAGGTTCCCAGTGCACCTCGGCAGGTCCTCTGCCAGTAGAACTCCACATCCTGGACAAAACTCTTTGATATTTGTGTCAGGTACTTTACTCAAGCTGGGAAAGTCTGATTCTCTCTCCTAGGAATGAAAAACCTGGCTAGAAACACGGAGTAGCTGGAAGTGTTCAAACTAAATTACTTTAATCGTCACCCTAGAAAGATCCATAGAACACTTGTAGTAATTATCTTGACCTTTCTGGTCTTCCCAAAGTTTAGATTTCTGCTCTTCTTTCAATCTGTAAAGTGATCGTTTCAAAACATTTCTTGCTTTCTGAAGTTAGTAATGGTCATTCTCTTTTTTCCTTTTCAACAAAAATAACTTTAATTGGCACAGTTTCAAAAAGAACCGAATCACACTGGCTTTGGGATTCTCTTCTATAACACTAAAAATCAGAAGATAATGGAGTGACTTCACAAATGTTAAGGGGATGCAGTTTATGATACAATTTTATTGTCATTACCCTTTTATTGTTAAGTGCCCAGAAAAAGAAGAATTGGTTAAAAGGTCCAGAAATAGGGAGGTAGAAGGAAGATGATCACAAGTGTGTAGTAGCACAACTGGACAACTCTAGCTAATGACATTTATTGCATACTTAAAAATAACTAGATTTGTATTCTACATTTAGTAAGTTTCACATGTACCCTTGTAAAATGCACCATAGTTACACAATAACTAAAAAAATGCCATGAAGGCTGTGTTAACCAGTTTGATGAAAATATTTCAAATTGTATATAAAACCAGCACATTGTACCCCAATGACTGCCTTAATGTACACAGCAATGATTTAATAAAAAAAAAAGGAAAAAAATTTAAAAAAAAAGAACTAGATTTGGAATGTTCCCAACACAAACAAATGATACAAGTTTTAGGCGATGAATAACCCAGTTACTCACATTTGATCATTACACAGGGTCTGCTTGTATAAAAAATATTGCACGTACATATAAAGGCACACAGATTATGTATCCATAAAAATTTAAAAATTAATATAAAAGAAATACAACACTCGTATGTACTTCTAGCAAAAAAAGAACAAAACAACTACTTGAAGATAACATTACTATGCTGAACAAGAGTTAAGAGCTCAAGAATTATTTTTCCTACCATGGTATAAAAGGAAAGATAATGAGCCCTACAATTAGTGAAACAGAATTAAGTCTTAAAATTACAAATGCAGTTCAAAAGGAAAGCATGCATCAAAATGTTTCTGGAAAGGCAGGATATACGCATAAATTATAAGATTTATTAATGTGAAGCTGTTAACGTAACTGTAGTTTTATTAACACGTTTTATTACATTCTAGTAAGAAAATTATATACACAGAAACTGCAAAGGTGAAAGACGAGAAGCAGAATAAGTAAAAAACGTTCCCAAGCACTTGCCTCAGGGATACATAAACATAAGGCCGGTTCATTTTTCACTTTGATAATTAAAGATACATAAATTTGGAAAATGCTTTAGAGAAACTTCAAAGAAATCATCAGCACAATAATAAGTTATATAACTTCAGAAATAGTGAGAATGATAGGGAAAAACTAAATATAGTCCAGATAATGAAAAACATTAAGCAAAGAGAAGAAACAGCAGAGAAAACCCTATATAATATGAAAGACTAAAATTTTCACTGTGGTAATAAAGGTAAAATGTGTTAATCTCCTCAATTGAGTAAAATCACTTGTAGGTCACCCTTAACAGAAAAGTAAGTTGTACTGAATATTACAAAGACACCACCAAGATGAAGACAGAACAAGAAAAATTAAAGAAAATTAATAAACCTATCAAAGAAAAAATTTTAAACAGTAAGAGTCATAGTTTTTATATGAGACCAAGTGAATTAAAGGCAAAAAAAATTAAGAAGGAATGTTGTAATTTCTATATAGGAATGCCAAAATCTTTCTCTTATTAATGTAAAACATCTCTTTGTTCAATGCTTATTAACATTATAAAATTTCATCATCTAAGAAGCAAAAAATTCAACAAACACTTATGATAGGTGACATTCACCAGTAGCAATGAGACAGTTCTAGACAATAATAAAGAAGCTTATTTTAAAAATTCACAACCACTCGTAATTCAAAACTAAGAAAAACTTCTAAATGCCTCTCAAAGAAAAAGCAAAACATGATTAAAGAGAATAACCTTCTACGTTGGACGTAAACCTTTTACACTTGATGTAAACCTTTCATGTCAAACTTCCGTGATAATAGACCAAAGTTTATTCAAATTCAAATTCTTATTCTTAAATGTTTGTATTTTTAAGTTCTGAAGTGATATAAATAAATTAATTGAACATTCAACTAAAGGAAGGGACATTTTCATATGAAAATTAGGAAGAAGGAATTGGCAAAGACTAAGAATTGCCAAATTCAAAAACAGAGGATTTAATATATATAACACATAAATGTTCTTCATATCATACCACCTTTTATATATAAATGTCGATTGACTATGAATTCTAGTGTTCAGTTTTGTGATGTCTGCATTTCCCAAATGATCTGAGAATATGTTCCGGGAGCAAGTGATCAGCTCGATGTGGTACAGATAAAGCGCGGGCTTTTGAACAAGGAGTCCAGTAAGGAGGAGAGGACTCCTACGAAGAACTGAAAATACAGAGTTTGGCCCCAGGGTATCTCAGAAATGGCCAATATTGAAAATAGTCTGAAGATTCCTTAAAACATTAAAAATAGAATTACCAAATGATGCAGCAATACTACTGATGAGTATTTAGCTAAAGAAAATGAAGTGAATAATGTAAAAGAAATTAGCTACACACTTGTGTTCTTTGCAGTGTTTTTCATAGAAGTCAAGATATAGAATCAACCTAACCATCCATTCATGGATAAACAGATGAGAAAAGGTGGCAAATACACACAATGGAATACTGTTTACCCTTTAAAAAGAAGGGAATCTGGTCATTTGCCAGAACATAAATGAAAGTGAAGGGCATTTTGTTAAGTGAAATAAGCCAGGGACAAACACACAGGAAGCAAAGATAACATGTCACAAGCGCTTAGCACACACAGATACATGTTGTATATTTAGTGTATTCAAAAAGGGAGAAGCAGATTTGGCTTGAAACTATCCAGCGTCCAAGCCAAGAAGGAAAACAAGGAAAAACTGATAACAATTTTAAAGAAAAGACGTAAGAAGGGGCCGGAGGAACAGAAACTAATGTTTGTTCAGCCAACTCTTTCATTTCATCCCCGTATAAATTCTATGCAAAGGCTTCCTGCCTATTTTAGAGATTAGGAAATGGAATGTCTGAGTTGTTTAAGAAATATTTAAAATTTTTTTCTTAGCTATTAAGTATAAGCCTAAGTCTCTAATGCCAAAGACTACACTGTTTCTATTACAGTATAGTGCTTCTAAGTCCCAGGAAAACCCTGGCTTAGGAAAATGAAGGAAAAAAGCATGTGTGGTCAGAGCAAGATATTCTACCCTATTTTTCCTGGTGGATCCCTTCCAGCAGCAGAGACCGGATGTTCTCAGAAACCCTATCAGGTTGGCCACACACTTCAAAACCATTCTGGCTTTGTGTGGGGAGTATCAGAATTGAAAACAGACACTGCTCCAGTGTCTGGGACATGCAGCCATCTTAACGCAGGGGAAGAAAACAAGGCGTAGAACCCAAGGTATGTCTCTAGAAAGCTTCCCACGAGAAAATTAAAAAGACAAAGATTGATACTAAAGGAAGATAGTGAATTGTATTTTTCTCTTCTCGAGGCATAATGAAGAGATTTTCTCTTCAATTTCCTGCTAATTACTAGCCTCTCTGGCAGTGAGTTACCTTATATTAATTAACTTTATTTATTGCAATTGGCAGAGTAACTATACAGTAAATCAAGCAATTAACTACCTCCCGTATCACACGGGCAAGAGAGGTAACAAGATGCCAAGCGGATTCACTTCTTACTTGATGTTTTGTTTAACATCTCTCTTTTCAGAGGTTTTGCCCCTGTGCCGTTGCTATTACAGGAATTTGGTCAGTGTAGGTGGAGACCTGAGGTCCTTTCAAGATCTATAACTGGGACCCAGCTCACTCTTAACTCAGATGTTAGAGATAAGAATCATGAAGCTACAAGTCAGAACAAGAAATGGATAAAGTTATGTTTTACCAGTCCTATGAGTGTGTTGATGACTATATTCTGATTTCATAGTAGTATTGAATATATTGGATACTTTTTTTTTCCATTCTTGAGATACTTTACTAAGAAGAATATATTACAGCTCCGTCCAGGTCAACATAAAAGATGTGAGGTCTCCATCTTTTTTTATGGGTGCATGGGAGTGGGAGGCCGGGAGGAGGGAGGGTTTGGAGGGGGGGAATCCAACCTAATGTGCATAATGCAATGATAGATTTCTATACTATTAAGAATAGAATCTGAATGTTTTTTCCACAACACATAAGTAAGCAAGGAGATTTCCACAACACATAAGTAAGCAAGGTTATGTTCATCAGTTCCATGTAAGCATTCTACTTTGTACATCAAATCAGCACATTGTACCCCATAAATGCATTAATGTACACAATTATGATTTAATAAAGAAATAACAAAAAGGAAATGATGAAGACCTTGACAGATCTTGTTTCTTTTAGAATTTCAACCACCCTTGTCATAGATAAGTGCCCAGGTAGGAAGGTCCTCCTCCTTCACCTGTTGGAACTGTGACTAGAAGTTGGAGTGTCCAGAAACTCTTTGTTGGTGTACTTCAAAACTGCAGAACAATCAGCTCACACTGGTGGCACCTATGGCTTTAAGGTGAAAGGATTTATTTATCTTCTGGAAAACTCTCTCCCATTGGACACACACAGTCTCTATGATCTTCCAATTAGCTGGGGTATCTGGCTCATCTGATGAAGTCCCGGCTCTCAATAGCTCTGTTTAAATGCCCATCCATCACCTCACTTTAGGTGCTATTTAAATTTACTTCCCTCATGGAAAGAGAAAAAACAGACATCGGAATTCTCAGCCTACCGTATGGGAATTCTCCCAATGGATAAAGGGAGTTCAGTTATTGTGTGTTCAAACACAAATGCCCATTAAACTGAAATGTAAGGTTTCTATTAAAGGAAAGAAACATTCCCTCTTGTCATTTGTGTAAGTTTCAGATAATATAATTTTTTTTCCCCAAAGCTCTGATTCTTTGCTAGCATATTGGGGGATGTGTGTGTGCATGTGCACACACACACACTCACACCTGTGTGTTGTAAAATCCCTGGAAACCTATCTTTTAGTGGTTTCTGTATCACATACACACACAGACACATCTAGTTGTTTCAGAATAACTTCATCTGACACTACAATGAGTATGATGTCCCCAATGTTCTTCTTGTCTGGCTTTTAAAAGCCAAACAAAAAGAGACATCTCATCAACCCCAGAACAAATGCACCTGGTACTTCGCAGGCAAAGCTGGGTCTGGGAATCACGCTGGGGAGGAGACAAATAGCAAATGCCTGGGATTTGTAAATTGCTGGGTTTGGAGGCTTGGCTGGCGATGACAGATCTCCATCAGGGATGAGGTGGAGCTCATAGGCACATGCATGCTCGCCATATGCCAAATGTTTCCCAGGCTCAGACACCTCTCCTTGAGTCCGTGGTATTCTGATGGTTGACAAAGACTGATATAGACAAATAGGTTTAGAAAAAGGGAATGACAGCTTTTAATGACCATATTCCAGGGCCTTGTTGAAATGGCATCCAATCATCCCACTAATGTGGACAAGAGGCTGTGTTAAACAGCACACGTGGTTTCAGCTATGCGGCCACTGCTTGCAGCCAATGGAAGTGGTGGGGGGGGGTGGAGGCTCATTCACAACAGATGGTGTATGAGGAAGGCATGCACTGGAGTGGGCAGGGTACGGTAGCAGGAGAGGGGGCCCTGGATGAAAGTTTATATGCCAGGTGCTGCCTGGCATTCTAGTACCTTTAGCCATTCTGCCCTAACATGAAACATTTCCAGCCTAAGGATCATATGGCTGTCAAGCTGTTTTCCTGGTGTGCATGACCCAGGATCAGCTTGGCTGGATCTGAGCACCAAGGTGTCTCACCCAAAGAGAGGGAGGATATGGACAGTTCCTGGATGCTTTCCCAAGAACACTTGCAGGAGAGTAGAAAGCAGGGCAAAGGTTCGTACTGACCATAAGGTTTGACCCCCACTCTGCCCTGTCACCAGATTGGATTGCTCATCTGCCCTCCCTCTTCAACCTCTATCCTCCCCCCTTATCATTTTTTTTTTTTTTGGCCACACTGTACCATCCATGTCTCCAGGCCTCCCTCTCCCACCCCAGAATGCACCTCCTACCTCCCCACTCCACACCCCCCACACCTCACCTCCCACCCTATCCTTCATGCCTGCACTTCAGATCTGCCAGGCCAGGTTGGAAAGTGACGTGACACTAACTTCTGGTCCAGGGGTGATTTAGATCATGGACGTTCTCCAGAGGGAATATTTAGACACCGGGAGGTGCATTCACCTACAAAACTGCCTATTCAAAAGAAGTTTTGAAAAGCTTAATTGGTTCCATTTACACTGAAAGAACAAAAAGAGAAACTCTTTATATATTGACTTCGATGACAGCCAGAAATGTTGCCTGAATCCAACCATCTTCTATTCATTCTCATCCTTCCCCTTTTTGACTTCTGTTTTCCCTTCTGTCCCTATCTCCTTTCCCCCCCTCTTTTCCTCCAGTCAAGGCCAAGTTCTGAGCAGCCTGCTCTGCCTGCAGTGGACCAGGACAGTCTGAGTGCCAATCTGTTGCTTAGCACCAAGGTTGCTTGGATACATCTCTTGTATGGTGACAAGCGGCCTTTGCCTTTACACATAAGCTATGCAGTGAGCATCTCTGTTCAGAGAGGCATCGGGCCAGAACCAACTTTCTCCTTTGAACTGCCTGGGTGGTAATGGGAATGAGAAGTTGTTTTAAAGGACAAGAGACCTAAATTTTTATGCTGAGGTATTGATAAGCTTCAGCAGTGATAAAGAACCATGATAGAGTGAGAAATTGAACAAAATCTCCTGGTGTACATAGCTCCAGGGATGTCTGCCTATCAGTATATAAATGAGTCAGGGGAAGTAGAGCCAGGATCTTTAGGGGAAGATGATTTCTATTCTTCTCTCCTATGAATTGTCACCTGTGCCTATGAGTTGTATTGTTAAGAGAAAAAGTGTTGGGGAGCACTTATGTGAGGATGAGGGGAGTATGTGAACAGAGACAAGGCGAGAGAAAAGGGAGAAACAAGATAGGACCTTTTGACAAATGCCAAGGGAAAGAACTGGATCTCTGTATAAAGATACCAGGAAGATAGAGATGGTGCTTAGAGTTTGGAGGGCTTCATCCTTCCAAGGGCTTCTCAGAAATTTCATTCTGGGGCTACCCATCCACACCATCCTTGTGTCCAGGCCTCACGGGTGCCTATAATTCTTAATTCAACATCAGTGCTCCATCTTGTCAGAAAGATTTCAGTTGGTGACTTAAAAAAGGACAAAGAAGAAATGGGTGTGACTGGAATAGTGTTCACAGGTGCAGGGAATGTCTGCCCAAGCAGGAGACTCACCTGAGGATGCAGGATAGTGGATCAGGACAAATGCCAGGAATCCCATACCAGAGAATGGATACCCCCCGAGTGTGGAGAAGGGAAAGGCACCGGGCCAGTACAGCATGAGAGCTGCGAGGTAGAATGGGAGGAGAAGGGTGAGTTCCCTTGAAGATGGACATAGATGTACACCGTGTCCAATGTCCCATATTTGCTCAGCACTTTTTCTTCTTTGCCAAAAGTGATGATCATCACTGCTTTCTTCAAGCTAGTAAGTCTTCACTGAGCACCTGCTGTATGTCAGAGGGACAAGAGGTACAGGCACAAAAAACAGCATGTAAAGACTGTCATGGCGGCATGTGCATTATAGAAACGTTGCATGAGTTCACAGTAGAGCAAGATGGGAAGGGCTAGGAAGGGAGTAAGAATTGGAACAGCTGTTGGCAGAAGAGAGAATGAGTTTTTGCAATCTAGCTTTGAGTAAGGACTCACATTTCTGGGCTTCATAAATGGAAAGGGAAAGTAGAATCCCTTCTGGATCCCCCCTCCAGACTTCATATTCAACGGCTCTAAGATCGTTCCATGCCTCGTACGATTCTGAACTAGAACGTCAGCCCATTCATTGACTTGCGCGGTCTGGCCCACAGTGCCAACCTTCCTGTTCTTCTTTGCAGCTACACTACCTAAGTTTGGAGATGGGGTCCCATAAGGAAATTTCTGGGAGAGAAAAGGTATATGTACAAGAGAGGAGAAAGCCAGGTGGCTTTTACCAGTACAGGGAGGGGAACAAGGCAGCCCTTCCTTGCTCCATCCTTAATGACTAGAGAGTGCGTAAAAAACTATTGGTGTGTCTTTCTTTGTATCAAATCACAGCCCTATTAATGGTTAAGTGGCTGGACATGGAAAGGGGAAATGACTTTCCCCAAGCCACTCAACTAGTTATAGAAACTGGGGAGAGCTGAGCTCAAAACTCAAGCTTCTTTAATATTAATCCCAATAGTAATACAACGTCTGGGTTTCACGACCCTTGGAAGAAGGTGGTGATTTACTGGAACACTTAGAAATCATTGGGATTTCAGTGGGTCTGAATGATAAGGGAGTGCGGACACATCCCTTCTGAATGAGTGCACTGGCTGCTTCACCCTCATGTCTGAAACCCTCTTCCCCGAGCCTGGAGATGAGTTCTCCTCTAAAAGGACAAATGGAAGATCTCCACTGGACCCTGAGGCTTCCTGTCCTCCCTCGGGTTCTTCCAAGGTCTGTTATTAAAGTGTAAGATTAGTGAAGGGGAAGAAACATTAACCAAAAAACCTTTCTTGCGGAACATCTGTGCGAACTTGAACGAGTGCTATCTAAGTTTCCTGATCTTTGAAATGGCAAAAGGGTACATCTCCTAAGGGACTTGCTAAAAATAACATTCCCGGTGCCCTCCCAAGACACATGGAATCAAAATTCTGGGGCTGGGGCCCAGGCGTCTCTATTTATAACAAGCTTCTCAGGTGATTCTGATGAGCATTCAGGTGTGCTAACCTCTCTCCTTGATGACCCCTGCATTTCCCTGCATTTTACATGCAGGCGGGATGTGAGGACACAGTCCTCAAAACTAAGAGGTTTCTATCCTTTGGTGTCTTCATCTGGATTAGAAGTAGGGGGAAGAAAAAAAAGCAGATTTAAAGGTGCAAACTCCCTGGGGCATCATCCTCCCCCCAAAGTTTGAGACAGTATTACTTCCCAGCACTGGGCCATTCCTTGTAAACTGAATTGTCTGAACTCATATTTTCGCTTTTTTGTTCATTTCCCTTTTGTTTTCCCATGCCCTTTGGCAAAGTCTTGTACAAATGTTTCAGCCTGGTTGCAAATGTTCTATAAAGTATGATGGGTTGAGTTCAGCATCAGCTGGGTAGCTAGAGAGGAGGGCAGCCCCCTTCCCACTCCTATCCCTGGCTGATGTCAGAATGTTGTCAATGGCATTTCATTATAATCAGTAAGCCACACCAAGGATGTCAAATTCAGCAATCAGAGGCAAAGCTGAATATCTAACTGTCCTCTCCCAATGTTTGCCTTGGGGGTCATGAAATCTATTGTCATCAACAGTATATAAAATAGTGGCTTTCCTTCTAGAAAGCTCTGGGAGGTAGAAAAGCACAGAGAAGCTGAGCT
Source organism: Galagoides demidoff (assembly GCA_963574575.1). Taxonomy (NCBI): domain Eukaryota; kingdom Metazoa; phylum Chordata; class Mammalia; order Primates; family Galagidae; genus Galagoides; species Galagoides demidoff. The sequence goes on along the minus strand of CAUYQV010075809.1, from coordinate 10,640 downwards.
CTTCTGCGTAGCCACTGAGGAGACACTGGCACATTAGCAAAAGTTCTAAAGCCTTACAATGATGTGTGACCTTGAAACAGTAGAGATGATCTTGCAGTTGATAGATTGAACCCTTGCACAGAGCACAGTCTAGATGAGCAGGTAACTTGCCTGAGGGCAGCACACTGGGGCTGTTCCAAGGTCACAGAGTAGAGACATCATGCTGACCACACTGACATCTACTGACCCCGCCAAGGACAGCATGTTCCAGGTATCTCAAGAAAAAAACAAGACATATATGTAAGTGTACTCCTCTCTTCATACATGTAATGTGAGCTATTCCCACTGGTGTGCAGGTGGTATCTCAAAGTGGTTTTGATTTGTATTTCTCTGATGATTAGAGATGATGAGCATTTATCGACCTCATATTAACTTGAAATTAAAAAAAAGAGAGAGAGAGAGAGAGAACTCTTGAAAGATGGAAACAATCTCTGAAAAGAAGCCAAATAGTAATTGGGCAAGTGGGACTGACTCCCCACCCCAGTGAGGACAGTGGTGATGGCCGTGCAGGGGTGTTTCAACCCACACGGGGCAAGAAGCTACTGGCTAGAATCTGCCGTAGCAGGTCCACTAAAATGATGATCACGGTCAGAGGAAGAACCTGATTTGGGGGTTTGGGACTGCTGAGGGGTGATATTATAACTTCCCTCTTCCATAGTCTTCTGTGGACTCTGGAACAGTGAAGCAAATGGGTAAGTCTGCGATTCTTTTCAATATTCTCCTTGGTCCTGAAAAGGTGGCTTTTGCCAGGGGAAGGGACATCCTGAGTTGCTGCTGCCCTGTGAATCATCAATAGTGCAATCCCCAGAAGCAATAGTTCTGTTGCGGGCTGTCACCTGCAATGGTGTGTGTGTGTGTGTGTGTGTGTAACACATGAATGCCCAAGTGCGCGCCCCCACCACACATGCACCTGTGCCCACATGGCGGGGGCTCCTGGCTATGGTGCCAGGTGCAGCCCCTGCCACGCAGGCATAATGAGGCACACGGGTCTGCCTTCTGCTCGGGTGTTTTTCCTCCTTTACCGTTCACATTAAACGTTACAGGCACTTGACTTTATGACTTCTTCATTCTGCATATTAAGCAGCTGACACAGGCCGCCTCCTGACAGCGGTCCCCACCAGCCTGCAGCATTATTGAGAGTCCCGTCTTGAAGAATGATAGACAGAAAAGGCTCTTTCATGTCGTGCCAGGGAGCCCCGTGGTCCTCAGTGTGGGAGTCTTCCCATGTCAGAGTTGTTCTTTTGTCAGGAGGAAGGAAGAAAGGAAGAAAGCATCAGCGTCTAGATGCCTGAAGCCCCCACACAGTGGCGTGACCGGCTCTCAGCTGCTGGCTCTGCCTCTCCTCTTAATAAGACCCAGACTGCGTATTACCTGCAAAGGTCAGGGGCGCCTTCCAAGGCAGTTCTCGTCCTGCTGTTGGGGGTAAGAGTGCCAGCACAGCTAGCAGGCAACAAAGCCTCCTCCATCAGGAAAGTGCCCTTTGCTGACCCCATGCTGGGATCTGCTTCTGGGAAAATAGAATTCCTTTCCTCATCTTTCTCTCTCTTTCTCTCCTCTCCTGTTCTCATCTCCTTTCTTAGTCTCGCCCCGTTTAGACTCTCTCTCCCTCTCCTCGGGATCTCAGGATCTCTTCCCCCAGTCCCTGACCTGGACTCCTTCTATCCTTGCTAATGAGGAATTCTGGAAATTCTAAAGTCTGAGCTCTGAGAACGACAGGAGGGTCTGATGGTTCATCTCAAAGGCGGAAGAACAGAGCACTAGGGAAGCAAAGGACACTTGGCCGGACATTTTCCCCTTGCTGCAGATGTTTCCAGCCAGACCTGTCACCCTCCTTACTGCGTCCATCCTTCCCTCCTATGCCTGCCTGGTGCTCGCTCCCCACCTGTTTCTGAGACCACTCAGTGTGCAAGCGTTTGTACAGCGTCAAGAGTGATGGAGAGGCTCGGGGACCAGCTGCCAGGGAGGCGTTCTGGCTTTGTCTTCCCGTTCCCCTTCTCTCCCAGCCCAGCAGCAGGTATGAAACAACAGTGCCTTTGGTTTACACAGAACCTCTCATCCAAGAAACCTCAAAACGCTTTTGCCAGACATTCGGATTACACTCACTTTTCTAGTGGTGGAAAGTGTCTTTTCTGATTGACAAAGGCTATTCTAACTATGCCTAGAAGGACCAGAGGATGGACTGAGGCACCTCTCCTATTGGTGTCCTGGGTCACCTCCTGTGAGTCTCAGGGTCCCTCCAGAGTTTCAGCCCTGAAACCTTAGGATGTGGTAGGGCAAGACTTCTCCCTACATAGCAGTCCCTTGTTTTTCTAGCTAAGTAAAAGATATTTATGAGCCGTTAGAAAGTCTGAGGCCCCTACTCTTACAATATCCAATTCAGTTAAATGCCATAATCCTAGAAGTCTCTCCCCTCTCCCAAGCAGCTCAGTATCTCATCTGATCATTATTCTTCTGTGACTCTGGGCAGCTTGGAGAAAATGCCAGAGTCTCTCTGTTCCCATTTACATGAGCATAAATACTCACTAGATGGCCTTCCAACTCATGCCAAGAGAAGCTGGAGGTCTGTGTATTTTGGGTAAACCAAGGTAACACAGGGAAAAAAAAAAACAGAAAGAAGAGAAGAGGGGAGGAGGCAGAAAGAGGAGGAAGCAGAAGGGGAGGGGAGAGGACAAAAAACCTCAGGGAGCAGGCGATGGGGGACAGGGGTAGAGATCACACTTGATTCTATGCCAGGAGTTTTAGACACTGTACTGTTTGCTTGCAAGGACTGCACAAAGTCCCATAGACTGGGTGGCTTCACAACAGACATTTATTTCCTCATGAGTCTGGAGGCTTGGAATTCTGAGATGAAGGTGTCAGTAGGGGTGGCATCTCTTGAGGTTTCTCTCCTTGGGTGCAGATGGGGTCTTCTCCTTCCCAGTTTCCCTTGAGTGTGTCTGTCTCTAAGAACACCTTCCTGTTCTCATAAGGACACAGTCACATTGGCTTAGGGTCCAGCCCTGTGACTTCATGTTAACTCAATCATATCTGTAAAGATGCTGCCTTCAAGTACAAGTAATGGTCACTTTCTGAAGGATCTGGGGTTAGAACCACAACATTTGAGTTTGGGGAGGAGAGGCTCCAGCCAATAACAGACATATCATCCTTAATCCGTATGATATCCCTCTGGGGTGGGGATTATTATTCCAATTTTAAAACAAAAAAGACTGAAATATGGGAAAGACTAGTCAGCATGCCTCAAAGTCACTCAGCTAGTAAGCGACAGAAATGGAATGGGCACCAGGCCCAGCTTTCTCCCAAGCTGAGCCAGTGTAGCCGTGCCATGCGGCTGCCTCAGGACAGAGGAGGGAAGGCCAGCCAATGGCCAAGGAAAAATGTGGCCTTTGGAGCCACCTCAATGCAGCTCCTTCATCACCGTGTGACCATCTACAGGGCATGATAAACACCCCTTTGCTGCTTTTCACAGAGAGCTCACATCTAATGTGTATAAGACCCATAATCAAAAGGTGTAGGCTCGGCGCCTGTGGCTCAATCGGCTAAGGCGCCAGCCACGTACACCTAAGGTGGCGGGTTCGAATCCCCAGCCCGGGCCGGCAAACAACAATGATGGCTGCAACCAAAAAATTGGTTGCAGCCCGCATTGTGGCGGGCGCCTGTGGTCCCAGCTACTTGGGAGACGGAGGCAGGAGACTCACTTGAGCCCAGGAGTTGGAGGTTGCTATGAGCTGTGATGCCATAGCACTCTACCCAGGGGGATAGCTTGAGGCTCCGTCTCAAAAAAAAAAAAAAAAGGTGCAGCTGGCAACATCATTCCCTCTATCAGTCAGCTTGTGTGACATACACCTCAGATGTATATGTAGAAGGTGAGAAGCTAGGGTAAATTTCTAATTATTTATATTTTTATTTAATACAACTTTTCAGTCAACATATACACAAACATGTGCACACACACGCACAGACACAAGGTGGGGCCCAGAGGCCTAAATAACCAACAAGATCAGTTGGGGGCTGACTTAATCCTTCCAGGGCATAATTACCATGACTTAGTGGTAATGAGACGCCATCTTGAATTGCAATCTTAGATGTAGGAGCCCTGTCTACCTAGATGGTGACATACTTGAGGTCAGGAGCCTATCTTTCCTCCAAGCCTACCATTGTGCTGTCCTGTAAGGCATCTATAAATGCTTTGTGCATGAGAGAGAAGCCTGTAAGAGAATTTCATAGCCACACAAATAGTTCTTTGTGTTAATTAGTCATTGCCACAATAACGCTATATAACAAATAAGCATAAAATATTGGTGGCAAGTAGCAGTAAGCACTCATCTCTCCCTGAAGAGTGTTTAGGCTCCCCGGGCAGCTATGTGTCACTATGGGTGGGCTAGGGTGGCTCAGCCCTGTACATTTCTTACTCTTCTCTTATAGCTAGTGGGCTAGCTAGGGCAGGTCTTCCTAAAGAGGTGGCAGAAGCCAGGCACCACTGCTCAAGTACATTTCAAGACACCACTAGCATCACATCTGCTCACATCTTTTTGACCAAAGCAAGTCCCATGACTCTGCTCTCCAGTGAAGGGGTAAGAATGGGGAAAAAGTATCCAATATATTCAATACTACTATGAAATCAGTATATAGTTATCTACACATTCATAGGACTGGCGAAACATAACTTTATACATTTCTTGTTATGACTTGTAGCTTCATGGTTCTTATCTCTAACATCTGAGTTAAGAGGGAACTGGGTCCCAGTTATAGTCCCTGACAAGGCCATGGCCAGGTGTGGCTGCTGGGAAGGTAAAGAATTGACGGCAATGATCCAATCTATTATAGTCCCTTTTCTGACTTGCCTGCCATTGATAAGACTCTGCCATTTCGTCTCATCTTGAATTCTCCGTTAATAGAAATTGTGGAAGAATGTCAGCCTTTTTCATTGTTTTGAGGATGATACATCGAGAGAGTGTTTCCTGACTCTCTAGATCAGTGATTTTTCAACCAGTGTGCCAACCAACCTCTGTGGCACACAGGTGGGCTGAGAGAGGATCTTACGTGCTGCAAAAGTTTTTAAAGAGAATTAATTAAATTATTTTCAGAAGAAGTTCAAAGAACAGTAAGTATATTCTTTCTTTTAACTCTTTTTTTTTTGATCAACATAATTTAAGTATGCCGCAGAAGTTTAACTATAGGTTCAAGTGTAATACTGTGAGATAAAAATGGTCAAAAACACTGCTATAGATATTGATCCCAGGCTGTCTTGACATAGTTGAGGCTGGAAATAAGATGAATCCTGGAGCAGCTCAAGGGTTAATATCCCAGCCTCCTGTCTCAGAGAGGTTCTCTGCCCATGCTGTCCTATAATGCTCCAGGAGTCCCAAGTAACACGAGGTCATGATGTCCATTGCAGATTATCTGGGTCCATTCCTGACACTGGTTATGACCCATAATCTCCAGCCACAGAGGAGAACTAGCAGCCTGCAGCTTAGATGCCTTCAGGGCTCTCCCACCTGACTCCCCAGCTGAGGGATGCTCAGAAAATTCCTTTAAAAACCTTTTAATTTAAAAGGACCTTTGAACTCAGTCTTTGGGAAAATACAATCACAAGGAGGCATGATCAAGTGATTTCTTAAGTGGGCAGTCCAAGGCAGAGCCAAAGGGCAGGCAGAAGTCGGAAAGAGCTTTGGACAACCAATTTCAAAGGCATTGCAGTTTGGGGAATTACAGAATCTCCCCTTACACCTTTTCTTACCCCAAAACTCTAAGCACAGCTCAGTGTCTGGGGGACTTTTTCTGCCTTATTAACGGTGTCTTTTCCCTAATAAACATTTGTGGGTGGGCACAATGGGGAGTGACCAGATGGAATGATGCATATGCACAGTGACAACAGAGCAGTTATCCACTGGTTTATCTCTGTGTTTGTCTAGCGTACTCATCTTCCTACCTGAGGCCTAGATGCGAGTGAGCACATTTCTCCAACTATAAATCAGACACATCATCGGCCAATCAGGGTCGTAACACTTTCGGATGAGAGAGTGAGCCTCTCGGTTCTGCTTCTTTCAATGTGAACTTGGGAGAGTCACTTCATCTTTCACAGTATCCATTTTTCATTTACAAAAGTGGGGTTAATGACCCTTGCCTCAAGGGTTTCAGTGATGAATAACAGAGATGATGTACTTGCACTTGGCAAGCAACTTTTCAATAAGTGAGTTTCATTTCAGACGATGGGCAATGATGAAAACAGATACTGTCAGTGTTTCCCAGAGACAGAGTATCTGAAAGCCTGAAAGTACAAGGGTTCTACAGCTGAGGGTTTAGCTTCTAGAAACGTGGGTGGAGAAGCTGGGGCTGTGCTGGTTGTTTGGATACTGATGTTGCTACTTTTGTGGCCTCTGAGGCTCAGGGTGGAGAATGAAGCCTTCTCCAGCATCGGCCACAGAGGGAGCCCCATTCGCTGTGAAAAGTGGAAACACAAAAAGGCAGAGGGGACCAGGACCCCAAGAAGCCCGTGGACTTCAGCAGTGGCAGGGTTGGTAAGTTTTTCTCACCATCTTCCTGGGACAAATCCCTATGACAGAGCCATTTGCTTTCAGAGCCAGAAAATAAAATTCACTGGGAAGGAAATAAAATTTATTTGACTCCATCTGGTGAATTATAAAGGACCCAGAACCTCTAGCACACCCACACAGGGCATGAGGAGGGAGGATTTACCACCTGCCACGTGCTTTAGGGTTTTTATGACCCTCCCATTTGGACAATTCAGGAGATCTTTGAGAAGTGAGTAGAAAATCCTTGTCATCATTCTTCATCTCAGCAGACATCCAAAGTTTTCGGGGCCTACTAAAATCAGCTACTATATTTTGTAGAATTTTAGACTAGCAAGGAAGCCATTTGATTCATCTGCCTCCGTTTTCAATTGAACCTGGTGTGTATGTGATGCATAGTAGACAATAAATAATGGTTGAACAGATGACTGAGAGGCATTTGGGGGAGATGAAAGAGAAGGTCATGGCACAACTTTGCTTAATACTTTTCCGTGGCAACCCCAAGCTTCCTGGAATTTACCCTAAGCTGGTGCAGAACTCTCCTGCGCCACAGTCAAATTCTCTTTCTAACATGTTATTCAATCCTCATTGCAACTCCTAGACACAGCGATCACATTCTTTTCCATTTAAGATGTTACTGTGCTCTATTACAATTTCACAGGTAAAGCACACACACAGTAATGAATCATTGAACAAAAACAAAAAAATATACTCTATGAGTCGAAGCTTATTTGCTACCTGGTAGACAAAAACCATTGATTGAATAAAGATACGGTTCCAAGTATAGCCTTATTTTATTCTTAAAAACCAGAATCACGATGCATCCCAGGCCGCCGGGGTCTCTGAGGGGAGGAGATCTGTGAAGGTCAGTGAGCATTTCTGTGTGGGCTGGCTCCAGAGAAATGGAAGCCAAAAACCTCAGGCTTCTTATTTTTGTTTTAAATATTTTATTGAAGTAATAAAGGCCATCCCATAAATCTGAAGGCAGAACAAAGTGTTTGAAAACACATAAAATAATATTGTTCTTGAAACCCTGACATGTCCTTAAAGAAAGGATCTCTCTCAGAATCCATTGCTGACTGTGGTCCGGGTAGTGGGCCATTCCAAGGGCAGGTATCAGAGGTGTGTCTACAACAGGGTAGAGAATGAAGCCCAGCCGTCAGCTTCAGGGGAAAGGGGTGGGAGACGTGCAAAAAGCAAGCAGCACAAACCCCAAGGAGAGGTGATCAGGGCTTCTTCCATTTGGGCTAGAATGCGCGGTTTCCAGGGACACTGAGCTGGAAGGGTTCAGTGTGTTCCCAGACACATGCAAAAATTTCATGGATGGTGATCATGACCAGGCTGCTCCCTTGCACGAGGCAGAGACCAGGAAGTCTGCTCTAGTGTCCTAGAACATCATCATGGCACAAGAGCTTGGTCCTTCCAAGGCTGGGCCCCATATCTCATACATATCACACACAGTAGACACTCAATAAATGATTGTTGAATGCGTGATAACTGGAAGGAATTTGGGGAGGAGAGAGGGAAGTTCATGCTACTGCTTTGCTTAATACTTTTCACTGGCAACTCCAAGCTTTCTCCAGCCCAGCTTGTTACGATCAAAGCCAGTCCACTCAAAATCACGTGCTATCTGTCAAGCATTGCCCAATAGGATAGAACCCCTCACAGGAAATGTTTGCTTTCTCAGAGCCCAAGTTCTTATTCTTCCTTAAACGCCTGCTCCTCTACTTCCAGCCTTCCAAGTGACCTCCTTCCCTGGAGCCTGCAACATTTATGTGATCGCCATCTTTCTCCCTTATCCTAGCCATTTTTAAGGGGAAGGCTCTGATCAATAAATTCACCATGAGATATAAAAGCCTAATAAAGTTTAATAACTTCCTTCTCCCAGGAGGATTTGCATTTGAACAGGGGAATAGCAGCCTCGGCTATAGGAATTAGGCTGTAATGGTACAATTTCAGGCACCATAAAGCAGCTGAAGGAGGAATATTTTGGCAGGTAGAAGGACCTCCCCAGCACCCTGGGGGAACTCCACTAGAAGCAACCTCTCCCAAGGACAGCTGCCTGGTCAAGAGGGGGCAGAGAAAGCACACCTGTGCCCTTGTCTCCTCCTAAAGCTGCCTTCCCACCACAGTCCAGTAGGGTCATCTTTCCTGCTTGCACCACCTGATCTTCTCATTCGCCTTTGTTTCAGGCAAACATTGACCAGGTCCTACTACACAACTGAGGACCTTCTATGTGTGTCAACAGTTCCAAAGACCCAGTGATTGCTTAGGGTCAAGGACACAGCACCAAAGCCAAGATGCCAGGGCCCCCTGCTGTTCCGGTCCTTGTGGCCAGATGACCCTTCTGCAGGGTCGCCCTTTGACATAAGACTAATAGCGTTACTTACAGTTAAAGATTAGATGAGCATCTGGGTGCAAAGTTACGTAATAATTGCTTGGCAAATGTTTGATATTAGTATTGCAATATTGGCATCTGTATATTCCAAGAGCCTGTAGTACAGAATCAGAGATATGCATGAAGCAAATAAATCCAAGGCACGCTGAAACTTTCTCTTCTTGTTTCAGAGTAACCAGAGAGCAAAGCCATGCTGCTGGGGTAGTTAACGCTGATGAAGGGTAATGGAAGGAAAGGTCCATGGGACAGCAAGGCTAGCGTCAACAGAACAAACCCAGAAAGCAGGACGGTGATAGATTTCACAGGACCTTGAATTCCAGGGAGCAGTCAAGGTCTTCTTAAACAGACGCCATATCTGTGTTGTGAGAAAACAGTTCTGACAGCGTAGGAGGTGAACGTGTAGCAAGAGAGCAGCGAGGTGGCTGTTTGCAAAGAAAGCAGGTTAGACATGGGACAGTTGATGGAGGCAGGGATAGGAACGCGGACAGATGGGCAAGGTAGGACATCTGCTGTGAGCCTGCAGACCTCTCTCATCATTCTGCAGGAAACGGCATCCCCCAAAGCATTCGTATGAAGACCTCAACTTGCAAGGGGGTGGTCTCTGTCACAGCATTTGTAAGGGCTTGGTTGTGTTCCAGGGAAGTTCCCACTCCTTCTGGCTCTGGTTGTGTTGGGCTTTTCCTTCTGAAAGCGACACGTCACACACCTTTCCCCTTCTCTTCACGCTTGATCTTACCCATCATTTTTGAGAATCTCCATGAAATGACTTGGGCCAATTTTGGAGCGCCACCTAGAAGGGACACTTTCTTTGTGTGTTTTCCTTTGTCACTCTCAGGACACTCCCTTCTGCCTCAACACACCTTCCTTGGGAGTCTGAGGCAACTTATACAAATAGCCTCTGCCTCTATTACTCCCAGAGGACAGGCACATCAGTTCCTGTCATGCTTCTCTGAGGTCCCGGCACCTGCAGGGGCATGGGAACCAAGGCAAGGCATGCGGTAGCCTGCGGGATGTAAACAGGGACTGCCAAGAAGATTTGGACCAGCCATGTCCCCTTCCTCCTCCCAGTCCTCCCCTCAGGAATGCAGTGATGGGTCAGGGACATCTACGTGGATGAGATAAGGAGTCTGTCTCTACAGCCACATAGGAGGCTCCCTCCATGGTGCATAGTATCCTGGAAAACAAGGGGCCAAAACCTGGCAGGTGGCTTACACTCGTGGTCCCTAACCCCCAGCTATAGGCAAGCCGTGCTCTGTGGCCTTTAGGAACTGAGCTGCCCATTATCACCACCTGAGCTCTCCCTCCTAAGGAGCTCATCCCCCCAGCTCCGGAAAAATTGTCTTCCATAACACTGGTCCCTGGTGCCAAAACGGTTGGGGACTGGTTTACACAATACCACTAGACTGAGGACAACTAGTGGGCAAATGCTGGCACTTGTGTACATTTGGGTCCCTTCATCTTAGTTTCTCAAAGCCTGGTAGAGGGCGGGAATCTAATAATAAAATGAGATCATTAGAAAGTGGGGGCATGGTGGGAAAACATCAGTGCCTATCCAGGTGGGGTCAGTAATGACTTTCTTTTTTTTTTTTTTTTTTTTTTTTTTTTTAATTAATTTAAAACAATGGCCCAGCGTCTGATTGTATTCTGACCCAAGGGAAGCAAAAAATGAGTCA
>CAUYQV010075806.1:0-27299 GCA_963574575.1 Galagoides demidoff | reverse complement strand
CCCAAACCAGGAAAAGACCCAACAAGAAAAGAAAATTATATATCAATATCACTAATGAATATTGATGTGAAAATATTCAACAAGATCCTAACCAACAGAATTCAGCAACACATCAAACAAATTACACACCATGACCAAGTGGATTTTCTCCCAGGGTCTCAAAGTTTGTTCAACATACAAAAATCTATAAATATAATTCATCATATAAACAAATTAAAAAACAAAGACCATATGATTCTCTCAATTGATGCAGAAAAAGCTTTTGATAATATCCAGCATCCCTTTATGATCAGAACACCTGAGAAAATTGGTATAGAAGGAAAATTTCTTAAACTGATAGAGGCCATCTACAGCAAACCCACAGCCAATATCATATTGAATGGAGTTAAAATGAAATCATTTGCATTCAGATCAGGAACCAGGCAAGGTTACCATTGCCTCCATTGCTCTTAATGTTGTAATGGAAGTTTTATCCATTGCAATTAGGGAAGATTAGGTGATCAAGGATATCCATATAGTGTCAGAAGAGATCAAACGTTCACTCTTTGCAAGTGATGTGATTGTATGTCTACTACAAAACTCTTAGAAGTGATTAAGGGATACAGTAGCATCTCAGGCTACAAAATCAACACTCATAAATTGTTAGCCTTTATATATACCAATAATAGTAAAGCTGAAAAAACAGTCAAGGACTCTGTTCCATTCACAGTAGTGCCAAAGAAGATAAAGTATATGTGAGTTTACCTAACAAAGAATGTGAAAGATCTCTACAAAGAGAACTATGAAACTCTAAGAAAAGACATAGCTGAAAATGTCAACAAATGGAAAAACACCATGCTCATGGCTGGGAAGAATCAACATTGTTAAAATGTCATACTACCCAAAGCAATATATAATTTTAATGCAATCCCTATTATAGTACCATTGTCATACTTTAAAGATCTCAAAAAAATAATACTTTGTTTTATATGCAATCAGAAAAAACCTCAAATAGCCAAGACATTACTCAGAAATAAGAACAAAGCATGAGGAATCACACTACTGGACCTCAGACTGTACTATAGATCTATAGTAATCAAAACAACATGATACTGGCACAAAAACAGAGAGGCAGATGTATAGAACAGAATAGAGAACCAAGAGATGAACCCAACTACTTAGTGTTATATGATCTTTGACAAGCCAATTAAAAACATTGAGTGGGGAAAAGATTCCCTATTTAACAAATGGTGCTGGGCAAACTGGTTGGTGACCTTTAGAAGACTGAAACTGGACCCATACCTTTCACCATTAACTAAGATAGACTCTCACTGGATTAAAGATTTAAACTTAAGACATGAAACTATAAAAATGCTAGAAGAAAGTGCAGGGAAAACACATGAAGAAATCAGTCTGGGCAGAAATTTTATGAGGAGGACCACCTGGGCAATTGAAGCAACATCAAAAATACACTACTGGGACCTAATCAAACTAAAAAACTTCTACACAGCCAAGAACACAGTAAGTAAAGCAAGCATATAGCCCTCAGAACAGGAGAAGATATTTGCAGGTTATGTCTCTGACAAAGGTTTAATAACCAGAATCCACAGATAAGTCAAATGTATTAGCAAGAAAAGAATAAGTGATCCCATCTCTGGGTGGGCAAGGGACTAGAAGAGAAACTTCTCTGAAGAAGACAGGTTCATGGCCCACAGATATATGAAAAAATACTCATCATCCTTAATCATCAGAGAAATGCAAATCAAAACTACTTTGAGATATCATCTGACTCCAGTAAGAGTAGCCCATATCACAAAGTCCCCAAACCAGAGATGCTGGTGTGGATGTGGAGAAAAGGGAACACTTCTACACTGCTGGTGGGAATGCAAACTAATAACTAATACGTTCCTTTTGGAAAGACATCTGGAGAACACTTAGAGAACTAAAAATAGACCTGCAATTTGATCCTACAATTCTCCTACGAGGTATATATCCAGAAGACAAAAAAAATCACACTTCAACAAAGATATTTGTACCAGAATGTTTATTGAAGCCCAATTTATAATTGCTAGTTCATGGAAGAAGCCCAAGTGCCCATCAACCCATGAATGGATCAATAAATGGTGTCATATGTACAGCCATTTCAATGGTGGAATATTATGCAGCCTTAAAGAAAGAAGGAGACTTTACCTCCTTCATGTTTTTTTTTTTTATTAAATGATAGCTGTATACATTAATGCAAATATGGGGTACATTGTGCGTTTTCATATACAATTTGAAATACTTTCATCAAGCTGGTTAACATAAATTTCATGTCATTTGCTTAGTCATTGCATCAAAACATTTATATTTTAGTTCTAGAAAAGTTCACTTGTACCCTTGTTAGACAGATATATAGGTGATCTTTCCGGTCACCCTCCCACCACCCAACCGCCCCTTCTCCCCTCCCCTTCCCCACCCCTTCCCCATATTCTTGGGCTAGAATTAAGGATTGATTTTCTTATGTTGAACCATCATTGCATTCCTCACATAAATTCCTCTTGATAATGTCTATAATTCTTTCAACATATTCTTGGATTTACTTTGATAGTATTTTGTGGAGTATTTTCACATATGTATTCATAAGGGATATTAATCTGTAATTTCCTTTTCTTGTGATGTCTTTATATTGCTTTAGTATCAAGGTAATGCTGGCCTTGTAGAATGAATTGGATAGTGTTCCCTCCTCTTCAATTTTCTGGAAGAGTTTTAGAAGTGTGGATGTTAAATCTTAAATGTCTGGTAGAATTTATCAGTAATGAAGCTATATGTTCCTGCACTTTTCTTTGTTGTGAGTTAGTTATTTTTTTCTTGTAATTTATGATTTTATTTCTTTTCTTATTGTAGGTCTGTTGATATTTTTGCTTTTTTGTGCAGTCACTTTTGGTAATTTGCGTGTTTCTATAAATATGCCCATTTCATTAATCTTATCTAATTTGTTGGCATACAGTTGTTCATAGTATTCTTTTTAAATACGTTGTCTCACTACCTTCTGATCTGCTTGGTTTCTGATGAGAAATAAGCTGTTAATCATATTGAGGTTCACTTGTATATTCTCAGTCATTTCTCTCTTGCTGCTTTTGGGATTCTCTCTTTGTTTTTGTCTTTAAATTGTTTGGAGTTAGTTGAGATTCTTACAAATATAGACTCAGGTCTCCTTTCAAGTTGTGGGATGTTTCCAGTCATTATTCCTTCAAATATTCTTTCTTCTCCTTTCCCTTTCTCCCCCTTCTGGGACCCCCATAATGTGTGTGTTGCTCCGTTTGATAGTGTCCTACAGGTGTCTTAGACTCTCCTCACTTTTCTTCTTTCTTCATTTTTTTCCCCTTTCTTTTCCTCAAACTGGGTAATTCCAATTGCATTGTCTTAAAGTTCATTAATTCTTTCTTCTGCCTGCTCAAATCTGTTGTTAGAACTTGTTAGTGAATTTTTAATTTCAATTTTGTACTTTTATAGTGTTGAATTTCTATTTGGTTCCTTTTTATAATGTCTATCTGTTTATGTATCCCATTTTGTTCATATATCATTTTCCTGATTGCCTTTAGTTCTTTGTCCATGTTTTCCTTTAGGTCTTTGAGCATTTTTAAGAGAATTGACTTAAAGTCTTTGCTAGAAAGTCCACTATCTGAGCTTTCTTATATTTTTTCCTTTGAATGGGATATCTTTTCCTGTTTCTTAGTATTCATTGTGATTTTTGTTGAAAATCGTACATTTGAATGTTATAATGCTGTAACCCTGTAAATTATATTCTCCCCCTTCCTTGGGATTTTCAGTTCTTAGCTATTGAAGATTATAGTCATTCATGTATTCAGTGATTTTTCCAAAGTATTTTTACAAAGGCTATAGTTTTTGTCATGTGTGATCACTGAAGTCTCTGTTCTTTTACCACATGTTCAACTACTGTTTGTCAGAGATTTCCTTGAATACCAGGAGCATTTTAAAGGAGCCATTTTATGATTCAATGTTTGCTTGGCTGCTGTCCATATACCTTTGCTTGTTTTTCAGAGTTCTGACAAAGTTGCTATTGACATTTTCTGCATGTTTTCTATGTTTCTGTGGAAAGGTAGGTATTTGGAACTGCCCACTATAGCATTTTGCAGATGTCACTCTGGCTTTTGCTTCTTGCCTGCCAAAAAAGAAGGGCCATGTCTTTTTTTTTTTTTCTTTTTGAGACAGAGCCTCAAGCTGTCACCCTGGTTAGAGTGCTATGGCATCATAGCTCACAGCAACCTCCAACTCCTGGGCTCAAGCAAGTATCCTACCTCCACCTCCCAAGTAGCTGGGATTACAGGCACCCACCACAACACCTGGCTATTTCTTGGTTACAGCCATCATTGTTGTTTGGCGGGCCAGGGCTGGATTTGAACCCGCCAGCTCAGGTGTACATGGCTGGCACCTTAGCCACTTGAGCCACAGGCGCTGAGCCAAGGGCCATGTCTTTAACCTAGATCTCCTTGGCCACAAGGAAAGCTGGTGTTCTCTTGCTCTGTGTAAGCAAAATCTCCATGTTCTGTAGCTACTGTGAAGCTGGAGTGGTTTTTCTGGTAGGAGGGTGGAATGGTTTAAAGAGTTTGAGCCAGAGCTCTGGGGAATGGTTGGAATGCAGAGCGGCCTAGAGACAGGGATGAATGAGACCATGATAATACTTATAATAATAGATACCATTTAGTGAGGGCTGATCATAAGCCAGGCACTGACCTAAGTGCTTTGCATGTGCTATCTCATTCCTTCCTCCAGACAGACTACTAAGATCTCTATTGCTAAGGCAAGGAAGAGTAAGCTATCACTCAAAGTTACAAAGTAGATCAGGAACTGGACCCTGGGTATGTTTGACTCTAAATCTTGTGCTCTTAAGGGTAATGAAATGTCTTTTCTTGGAACATCATGAGATTTGCACTTCAAATTCACAGATGCCAAGCATGTGTCCTACGATCCCTCAGTAGTAGAAAGGGAGCATCTGTGATTCAAAAAACTTCAGTTATTGTAATTTTTGGTTCCATAATCTCTATTTACTTCCTTTTAAATAATTTCTACCTCTTTATTAATATTTTATTTTATTCATACATTTTTTTACTGGTTTCCTTTAGTTCTTTGTACACAGTTTCCTTTAGCTCTTTTAGCATATTTATGAGAGTTGGTTTAAAGTCTCTGTGGCTTGCTTCTACCCTGGGTGGACTCTCAGAAGCTGCCAGGTTGGTATCCCTACATCCTGGACCACTGTGTCTAACATCATAAAAGTCAATATGACTATGGTTATTCAACCTGGACAGAGGTAAGTAACTTTCCTCTGTTTCTACAAGGACAGAATCAGAAAAAATGAGGTGAAACTACATTGGCTATTTTAATAATCAGTGATTTCTAGTGCCAGCCACTATAGTCATTATATCCATTTTCTAATTTACTCTTTAGAAGAGTTCAGAAGTTAGATGTAATTGTTCCCATATAAGAGATGATCAGATTAAAAGTCAGAAGAGTTAAATAACTTTCCCAAAGTCATACAGCCTCTAAGAGACAGGATTTCATTCCTTCCTTCAACCCCCACTGGGTATCTACCAAGTTCTGAGCACTCTTCTAGGCACTGGAAAAATAGTGATGGAGGCAGACAAACATTCAAATAAATGTAATGCCAAACTGTTGAATATCTTTGAAGAAAAATAAAGGATAGTTGTGGACTAGAGTGTGCTTTGGGTAGAGGTAAGGCAGGGGCTATTTTAACTAGTCAGAGCAGGCCTAATGGAGGACATGGGCTGTGACTGGAGATTAGAAGAAGGTGAAGGAGCATGCCATGCGCTATCTGGGGTAAGAACATACTAAGCAGAAGGGAGAATAAGGGCACAGTCCATGAAGATGGAATGAGCTTGGTATGTTCACAGGACAGCAAGCAGGCAGTGTGGGTAGAATAGAGTAGGAGATGATAAGGGAGAGATGCAGTTAGATGATGTAGGATTTCATGGGCCACAGGAGGGTTTTGAGCACAGGAACAACATAATCTAATTTACTTTTTAAAACATCTTCCCATCTGCTGGAAAGAATGGAAGTGGAAGAGACAAGAATTGAGGCATGGAAAACCAGGACAAAGGGTATGGTCATCCACATAGACATGATGATGACTTGGACCATGGTGGTTAGTGTGGCTGTGGTGGGAGGAGTCAGACTGGGAATGTACTTGGGAATTGAAGATTCTTGATGGATTGGCCAACAAGATAAAAGAAAGAAGGATAGATGTCTAGGCTTTGGCCTGAGAATTTGGGTAAATGGTGGTGCCGGTTGTTGACATCTAAAAGTCTGTGGGGTAAGAAACAGATTTGAGGTTAGAGTGCATATTTGATTTCCAGTATGAGTCAGTAGTTTGAGCTTTCCCTTAACTTTCATAGGTGCAATGCTTCATTCCAAGAACAAAATACTGCAAGAACACATTAAAAAAATCTCTGGCTTGCAGTGAAAGATGGAAAGACAGCCATTGTCTTAGCTGGTTGGGGCCTGACCTTTCTGAGATGCAACCAAGCCAGATGGCCCCATGAAGCCCCTCCTGGCTTGAGGATTCTCTTCTGTGATCTATGACCCAGAGGTGGGAGTGTGAATTTTCTCTTTTAACTAACATTTTTCTTTTTCCACAGCCTGATCTCTTTTAGATCCAGTCTAATTTCTTGCAGGCCTTAGACTAATTTGCACAGCTGAGTTTCACATCTGGGCCATTGCCATCTGCACCTATTGCTTTGTTGGCTGCAGGCAGGATGAGGCTGCAGCCTTAGGGCAGGCCACAAGCTCCTGGAGCTACCTTTGTGAGGATGCCCTGGACTCAAGGATGGACTTGGACTCTTGCACCAGCTGCCAGCTGCAGTCCATTCTGTCCTTCCAGCTTCCTAGCAGGGAACCTCAAGAAGATGTGGGGAGCATAACTGCCCCCTCATGATGACAAGATGAGCCAATGGATGAGCTTATACAACACCTCTACTGTCAACCTGCAGAATGACAGCTGATGCTTTTTTTCTGCTGCCCACATCATGTGCAAATTTTGCTGTTGTCAACCCCAACTTAGAACCACACAGAAAAGGGGACTTTGTGTGGGGGAGGTGCTGTTGCGCAAAATGCAACTAGATTCTGGGTCTTGTTTGTCTTCTCCTCACCTACAGAAAGAAGAGAGCTTTGCTCCCTAATGGCACCTATGAGAGTGAATTAGTCAATATCTAGTGTTGGTGGAGATTGCAGGAACAGAAGCTAGAGAAGTAATCCCTGTAGAGGGTGGCTTGGTGATTGTGGTCCCTAGCCCAGCTGAGGCTAAGGTGGTTGGAGAGTTCATAATCCAAAAAATTTGCCTCAGTTCTCCATGTCACCTATGTGCACAGTCCCAGGATCCCTGGTTCTCTGAGGACTTTGCACCTATCCCCCAGCTTCTCTAAGTCAAGGATGACATGATCTTCATCAGTTTTTCAGTTAAAATCAGGTTCAAACTCATTTTGTTTAGAGAATTAGAGGAGAGTTTCATGGCACACCTTAAGATTCCCCCTGGGGTGTGTCTGTGCTGTCACCAATCCAAGGCCAACGTGGCAGAAAAGAAAGCAGCAGGCAGAGAACAGGCGGGTGCAGGTGGCAAGACAGCCTGTTTTGAATTAGCTCCTGTTTGCTTTTATTTAGACTTCATTGAGAGCACATTGTAACCATGCTCTCCTCTGGGCCAAGAAAAAGAGAGAAAATATATATCCTTTGGGCAAGGCTGGCTGAGGGCTTCCTTTAGAAAAAGAGAAGCATCTATTTCTATCCTGCCCCTCTGATTACAGATGATTTGGGTTTCAAAACAAACCATCTGTAATTTGGAACAAATGCTGTCCCTCTTGGTGGGACTAGGCTGGGCTGAGCTTTGGAGCTGATAGGACTGCTGCCTGAGGCGCTTCCCGGAGGGAGTAGTGGCCTGCTTCCCTGGGGTGTGGAGGGGGCAGAAGAAGGATGCCAGGCTTCTCAGCAACAGCCTTACTGCTTACTAGCTATGTGAAATTGAGCAGGTTACCAAATCCCTGGGTCCTTCTATCTGCAAAATGGGGAGAATTCACTGGATGCACTTTGGAAGGTTGAGGCAGGAGGATTGCTTGAGGCCATGAGTTTCATGCCATCAGCCTGTGCGAGTGAGAGAGCAAGACCCCATCTACAAAAAAAAAAAAAAAGATAAAAATTAGCCAGGCAAGGTGGCACAACCTGTAGTCCCAGCTTCTCAGAAGACTAAGGCAGGAGGATGACTCAAACCCAGAAGTTTGAGGTTGTTGTGAGCAATGCTGCTGCTGCTGCACTCTAGCCAGGGTGACAGGGCAAGACCCTTTCTCAAAAAGAGAGAGGGGAAAATTAATAATTATAGTCCTTTCCTCACAGTGCTGTTTTGCAGATCATAGAAAGCCCTGTGATACATTTTGCTTTATTACTGATGATGATGATAATAACAATATTATTATTATATGCACTTAGCACTGAGCTGTTTCATTTCATTCATAGAACACCCCAATGATGTAGGTGCTATCATAAGTTTAATTTATAGTTGAAGTAACGGAGGCTCCAAGAGGCAAGTGGCAAATCTAAGAATATGCAGCTAGTAGGTAGCAGAAATGAGACTTGATCCCAAGTCTATTGATTCCTCCTGCTACATCACAAAAATTGAGAGTTTTTTTTAGTTTTTTTTTTATTTAATCAAAGCTGTGTATAATAATATAATCATGGGGTACAATGTACTGGTTTTATATATAATTTGAAATATTTTCATCAAACTGCTTAACATAGCCTTCACAGCATTTTTAGTTATTGTGTTTAGACATTTATATTCTACACCTAGTAAATTTCACATGTACCCTCACCCTCATAAGATGCACCGTAGGTGCGGTCCCACTATTTACCCACCCTCCCCTCTCTCCTCCCCTACCTCTCCCCTTTCCCCTCCTTCTTGGGCTATAATTGGGTTATAGCTTTCATATGAAAGCTATAAATTAGTTTCCTAGTAGGGCTGAGTACATTGGATACTTTTTCTTCCATTCTTGAGATACTTTGCTAAGAAGAATATGTTCCAGCTCCATCCATGTAAACATGAAAGAGGTAAAGTTTCCCTCTTTCTTTAAGGCTGCATAGTATTCCATAGTATACATATACCACAATTTATTAATCCATTCATGGGTTGATGGACACTTGGGCTTCTTCCATGACTTAGCAATTATGAATTGGGCTGCAATAAACATTCTGGTACAAATATCTTTGCTATAATGTGATTTTTGGTCTTCTGGATATATACCTAGTAGAGGAATTGTAGGATCGAATGGCAGGTCTATTTTTATATCTCTAAGTGTTCTCCAAACATCTTTCCAAAAGGAACGTATTAGTTTGCATTCCCACCAGCAATGTAGAAGTGTTCCCTTTTCTCCACATCCATGCCAACATCTATGGTTTTGGGATTTTGTGATGTGGGCTAATCTTACTGGAGTTAGATGATATCTCAAAGTAGTTTTGATTTGCATTTCTCTAGTGATTAAGGATGATGAGTATTTTTTCATATGTCTGTAGGCCATGTGCCTGTCTTCTTCAGAGAAGTTTCTCTTCAAGTCCCTTGCCCACTCTGAAATGAGATCACTTGTTCTTGTCTTGCTAATAGGTTTTAGTTCTCTGTGGATTCTGGTTATTAAACCTTTGTTGGAGACATAACCTGAAAATATCTTCTCCCATTCTGAGGGCTGTCTTCTTGCTTTACTTACTGTGTTCTTGACTGTGCAGAAGCTTTTTAGTTTGATCAGGTCCCGGTAGTGTATTTTTGATGCTCCTTCAATTGCCCAGGGGGGGTCTTCCTCATAAAATATTCACCCAGGCTGATTTCTTCACTGGTTTTCCCTGCACTTTCTTCTAATATTTTTATAGTTTCATGTCTTAAGTTTAAATCTTTAATCCAGTGAGAGGAGAGACATTTTAAGAGAAGTGTCAATAACTACAGAGAGCTCAGAGGAAGAGATCACAGCTAGCTATGGTGTTTAAGGGAATTTTCATGGTATTTTGAGCTGGGTCACACAAATGGCTTAGATTTGAAGACACTTATTAGAAGTAGGGGCATTCCAAGCTATAGGAACATTAAAGGATATACATGGGGAATAATGTGTTATTCCATTTGACTGAAGCCTATAGGGGTAAGGCCTGGAGTGTGTGGAGGCCAGCTTATGGAGAGCCTTGAATTCACTAATTTATTCATTCATTTAGCCATTACTTATTTAGTATCTACTATGTTCTGGACCCTGGCCTGGATGCTGTGGACACAGCAGTGAGCAGAACAGACAAAAACCCTACCCCTGTGGCACTTGTGTACTAGTGGAAAGGAAGAATTCCTCATGAAAGTGCCTGGCACCTTCCCCTGGCCATTAGACATCAAAGGTTTTCAGTACACTAATGCCTGGAGGGAAGACCCAGGCAGGCCTAGGAGGCCTGTGGGAACACTGGGGGCAGAAGGAGAGGGTCTATGTGAAGAAGTCCTGAGAAGACAGATGGAGTGGGGGTTTTGTGGGCTCTGCAAGCTCAGCTGTTTGGAGTGAAATAGTGAGCAATAGGGAGACACAGGAGGTTCTTGAGCAAAGCAACAACAGTGATAGAGCTGTGCTTTGGGGAGGCTACTCAGGAGCGATGTACATGGGGGATTTGGAGGAGAAAGAACAGACACCGGGAAGTGTGAAGGGAGGCAGACTTACGTTTCCCAGCAAAATTGGCTACATAATTTCTGGGGTCCAGTACAAAATTAAAATGTAAGTGTCATGTTCAAAAGCTATTAACACTTGCAAGACAATATTCCAGAGCATTATGCCAAGCGTAGTACCTTTCTGAGCACAGGGCCCTGTGTGAGAGCCCAGATCAAATGTCCCTGAAGCCAGCTCTGCTCCCAACCAATGAGTACCAGGTAAATGGTACTCATTACCTAAGACAGTCCCACAGGGCCCAGGGGCAACTGTGTCCAGTCTCATCCAACCCTCTGGACACATGTTAACACCCTCCCTTCCAATGTAGATGGCTCTAGGCCCTATTTGAGACCAACCTGTTCTTAGGACAAGTGTTTCCTTAGAAGCTCTGAAGACTAAGTTTTCTCTCCTCTCCTCCCCTCTCTTCTTGTGTTGTCTCCCCTCCCCTCCCCTCTTCTCCTCTTCTTCTACCTTCACTTTTTGTTTTCTTTTTCTTTTCTCTTTCTCTCCCTCCCTTCCTTCCTTTCTCCCTTTTACCTAAGCATTTATTGAAGAGTATAATAAAATGGTTGGGAATTATGGAATTTAAAAGATTTTGGTTTAAAACTAAGCCTCCTCTCACTAGCTGGGGAAATCCTTTAACCTGTTCAGAGCCTGTTTCCTAAGTTATAAAATAGGGATAATGCCACTTACCTTGGAGGCCTGCTAAAATGAGCAAATGAGACAATGAGTATCAAGTGCAGAGTACACAGAATACACTCATACCTACCTAGTTTAAATAGCCACAGACCAGGAGGTAGAACTCATTTTCTGGCTCTGCCATTTCCTAGGTGTGACCCTGGACATGTCATTTCAAACTGTAGTTTCAATTTGCTCATTTGTAAATAGGAATAATCGTGAACATTTTATAGGATTGTGAAGTATCTAACACATTGATTGATATGCTTTAAATATAAGTTCTGTCTGCTACTTATTACATATCTTCTCAGTTCCCCTCTGCCCATAGTGTGAGCCACAGTGATCTGGGTCAGCCCCTCTACTCCCTCTGTTTGGGCCCCTGATTTTCTTACCAGGCTGCCCCTGGGTGTATGCATCCCAGTCAGTATCTCAGGGAAAAAGTTCTCTTGAACCCTAAACTCTTGGCCACCTGGCCATATGTCATCCCTGGGCCTCTCATGGAAAAACCTCATGGAGTATGCTTCCCTAAATGGTTTCTTTGCACCTCTAGAGCCAGGTACTTGTGCTGTTCTTTCTTCAAGGTATCATCTACTGCACAGCACAACAAGGGACCTGCCCACTGTGGCAGGATCTGCTTCCTTGTGGAGTTTAGTGTTCTAGGCTTATCTCTACCTGGAAAGGCCTATATAGCATGAATTCCAAATTCCCTCCCAATCCTCCTCTCTCAACATCTTTCAGTGCTTGTGAGCAAGCAGGTACTTTGGGGAGTATGACATAGGGCCTGTCAGACAGTTCCAGGCCTGGGAGCCTAGTGAGCTAGGAGGTGCCTAGCCATAGTCCTGGGTCTAAAGTGATGAAACTAGGCCAGAAGATTAACTGCGGCTGTCAGTAAGGACCAGACAGGTAGGAAGCAGACATCAGGAGGACAGGCGGGCAAGGCTAGGATGAAAACTGAGGCAGTAAGAAAGGCTCCATGAGCTGAGTCAGACCGACCCCAGTATCCTGTAGGTCTGAATTAGAGAACAGGAAGCACAGAGTGTTGGGACAGAAGCCTTGGCTACATGGTTCACAGGGCTTTATTCTAAATCATCAGTCAGTCAATGTTTATTGAACACATATGACATGCCAGGCACTGTTCCAGGTGGTAAGGATATAGCAGAGGACAGAAGACCCTGCCTTCTATTCTAGTAAGCAGATAAAGGCAATACACGAATACATATTATATATAATATTTAATGTCAAATGGTGAGATGTGATCTGGAGAAAGGAAGTCAGTGAGGAGAGTAGGGAGTGGTGGGTAGCATAGGTTGGTGGAATCACTGTTTTATATAATGTAGTCAGGGAGGTCTTTCCAATGAGGTGGCATTGATCAGAGACTGAAGGAAGTGAGGGTATGAGTTATACCAAGCTTCATGGAAAGAGTATCCCCAAGTAGCAAGAGAGCTTGTGCAAGGGCAACAAGGCTTGGTGGGTTTGAGGAACAGTAGAGTATGGGGGAGGAGCCATGGAGAGAGTAGAGGAAGAAGAATCAGTCAGACATGGTGTGGGAACCAGGTCTTAAGATGCCTTGTAAGTCATTCAGCTTTTGGTGTAAGGAGAACTGAGCCATTGTGGGGTTTTGAGCAGATGAGTGACAGAAATGTGATGGCTTTTGTGAATTGAGAAGACAGCATGGAGGGCAAGAGTGAAAACAAAGAAAGCAGTGAAGAGCCTCTTGGGATTGCTCTGATCAGAGGTGATGGTGGCTTGGAGCAAAGTGAAAGGGGCAAGATGATTAAAACAAACAAACAAAGAAAAAAAAGTCAGATTCTGGATCTCTTTAGAAAGCAGACCCAAAAGCATCTCCAGCTGAGAAGCAGGGGCAATCTAGGATGGTAATGGCCTGTGTTAAGGCAGGAATGGAGGCATCAAGTCCCTAGGGAGAGAACCTCTGAGTCTGGGCCTCCACACCATACCTTCTGCACCCACCAATGTCATTAAGCATCTGCTGAAGCCTAATCTTAACAGGCTTAGCCTCCCAAGTCAGCCTGTAAACACAGTTGCAGGTAGTCACCACTATCCCTGAGAATCCCTTCAATTGCCCATAAAGTTCAAATAGCTCCCTGCTTCTTGAGCTGAACCCATATGAAGATGTTAGAATCTATGTGGTATGAAAAAAATATCATTAAATATGTCTACTCTACTCAATGTGGTGACATGCTGATGTCACGGATATAATGAGAGGCCCAAAGTCTGTGGGACCAATGGTGAGAGAATAGCAGAGCCATGTAAGTAAATGATCTCATGATGTTATCACGCTGAGGTAGGTGCCTGGGAGGTGCAGATTCAAGTCATAGTCCCTCAGAGAGCTCCAAGGAGGAAGTGCTAGTTCCCTGGACTGCATCTCACAGAGGTGACCCATCTAATTCATGGAGCCTGATATTCATGATGCAATGGCTAAACAATGCCATGAGACCAATTCCATCTACTCTTTGAATCTCCACAGTGTGGCCCTGCAGGCCTTGTTCACATGCCTCCAGGTATGGGGTGCTCACTATTTCTCACCTCTTCGATTTCATGCTTGGACAGCTCTCAAGAAAAGTTTTTCTAGGATAAAGCTGAAGATCTCTGTCTCCTTGTGCCTTTTTCCCAGAAGCCTCTGATCCCTGGGACCCCACAGTCACTATTTGCTCCCTCTGTTCATGATGGCCCTTCAGAGCTCTGAGGACAGCAAGTCTAGTCCCCTGCCTTCTCTGTTCTGGGTCACAAAGCTCCAGCTTCTCTGCCAGCTCCTGGTGAGGCCTGGTCAGCAGCCCCTCACCAGCTCCTCCACACTACATCATGTACTCACCTCTGCTGCTGTGCCCTGCAGACGTCTCTGAGGTATGAGCTATAAGGACCCATCTTCCCACACTGGTAGGTCTTTGCCAGGCACCTTGCCTGCCAACCTCTCCACTATATGCAGGGACCAGAACCCCTCCAACACCTGCCGTGCTGCGTGCTACTGCTCCTGCCTTTCCAGGCAAGAGCTGAACTTGGAGCCCTTGGATTTAGGGTTTGGGAGCTCTCCCCCAGCTCCTGCTTCCCAGACTGGTTCTTCTGAAGCTTTGAATCCAAGTCAGTTGAAGATGGCAGCTTGCTTCTCCCTTCCTTCCAGACTCCATCTTCATACTTCTCACTCATTTTACTAAATGTTCCATGTCTCCTCCCCATACAGATCCTCTCATTTCCCCTCCAGTGAGCATGAGGCCCAAACCTCTCAGTTCTGGGGGCTCCCTCTTTCTCCCCATGAGGTCATAGCAGGCTTGATTGCATCCATATGGTCTGCCTCCTGGCCCACAGCCCCAGAGGAGCCCCAGAACCCTTTTGCTTTGGCTTCTGCATGGTCCAGGCCCCAATTTCCTGCCGTGCCAATCAGAAGGAGATGGCACCCCTCCCACATGAAGAGTATGTCTTATTTCTCTACCTTCTGCCACTCTGGGGCCATTATGGATTCTTTTCCATCAGCCATGATCCCCTTAGCAGTAGATCTTCTGCTGAAACCTGACAGGATAGGAGGATGGAGATTTGGGCAGGAGTGGGGTAGGCACGGTATTGGGCAGGGAGACATGGCTTGGTGTTTCCTCTAGGGTCTGCAGATCCATAGGCAGGTAAGGACGAGACTGCCAAGCACTGGGCCTAAGAGCAAGACTTTTGCTACATCAGGCTATGGAGGGTGGTCAGGCCTGGTGAGCTCCTCTGGCCTCTCTGCCCTCTTGGGCATCAGAAGCTCCCCCTACTCCCAGACCCAGGCAGCATGTGGTGAACAGCTGGCCAAAGGTGTCTGTGCAAAGCTGTGGTTGTGGTTCACCAAACAGGCCTGAAAATGGATGGGCCTTTATATGCAGCTAAAGGAGGTAGAGTTCTAGCCCCCAAGGCTGGGCTGCTTTCCCTCTGCAGACTGTCTTCTAGCCACAGATAAAGGAGCTGCAGGAACTGCTGTGCCTGAGGCCAGATGGCCATTCTTTGATGCTTGTTCAGGACATCTTTGCAGACTGCCACTACCAGCATCAGACTCTCTAAGTACTCCCTATAAAGCCAAGTGGAGAGTGCAGGGCTCTGTGCCCCTGGAGACCAGAGTGATTTCTTCTCTAGCTAGGGTAAATATCCAAGGAAGCCGCCTGGCTTTTGTCCAGCACCAGCTCTGTCCTGATAATCATAATGAGAATGATGATAATAGTAATAAGAAGATATTCTGCCTGATGGAAACTACCAACAAAGGAGATTAATTATTTTTAAATCTGTTTTACAGATGAGCAAACTGAGGCTCAGAGAGGAAAGTTACAGAGGTAGGAAGGAGTGAAGTCACAAGTAAGTATTGACTCCAGAGGCAGTTCCAGTTTTAGCATTTCCAGTCTTTCTGCAGTCACAGCTCTCCTCACCCTCCTTTCTCCTCCTCCTTCTTCTTTCCTCATTCTCCTCCCCTTCCCTGTTCCTCACACCCATCCCAGTCCCGCTCAGAGTCCTCCTTTCATTTCCCACCCCTGCCCCCATCCCAAGGCTGCACAGAGCCAGCTCTCGGCCAGCTCACCCCCTTGGCTGAAACGTGGAGCTCAGCTGCTCCAGACACATGTTTTATACTAGACCAGATAAGGTTTCACCATTGGGGCAGTGAACAATTTATTTCTGAGTCTGAAGTGTGGAAAGTTGGGGAAGCCCTAGAATTCAGCCTGCTGAAGCAAAAAGAAGTGAGGAAGCATGGATCCGTGTGTGTGTGTGTGTGTGTGTGTGTGTGTGTGTGTGTGTGTGTGTCATGGGGGTATGGTGGGAGAGAAGCAGCCTCAGTATAGTGGAAAGAAATGGCAGTGTGCTGGCTCCTCTTCACTCTTGAGCAAAGAAACATGATTAAAGGCAGTGGAATGCGGCAGGATTTGGGACAGATGTTCTTGGTTGTCTCTACCTTTTCCACCACTGCAGTCCATCTCCCATACCCATCTTTGCTGAAAACTGCTCTGATGGAAGTCACCAAGGACCTTCTCATCACCAAATATGCTGGACACTTTCCCTTTCTCATAATGTTTGACTTCATAACATTTCACACAGTTAATCACCTCCTCCTTTTGGCAATGCTCTCTTTGCTTGGCTTTTCTTCCCCTGTTCTCTCTAAGCATCCCTCCTGCCTCTCTGAGCCATCCTGATCAGTTTTCTTAGCAGACTTTTCTTTGCTCTATTCATTCCTGAAAGTCACCCTAGGCCCTGACATGAATCCACTCCTCTTCTCATGCCATGGTCCTGCTCTAGGCCAGGTGACCCCATCCCATGGCTTCCAGGACCATCTCCCACATCTCTAGTTCCACTCCATCTGCCCACTGAGCTTCAGGACTTGCCACTATCTCACTCCTGATGACCCATGAGCATTTTGGATTCTACATGGCCCCTCAGAACTCATCTCATTTCTGGACTGTTCCTATGTGTTTTCTTTTCTTTTTTTTTTTTTTTTGAGACGGAGCCTCAAGCTATCCCCCTGGGTAGAGTGCCATGGCATCACAGCTCATAGCAACCTCCAACTCCTGGGCTCAAGCGAGTCTCCTGCCTCTGCCGCCCAAGTAGCTGGGACCACAGGTGCCCACCACAACGCCTGGCCATTTTTTGGTTGCAGCTATCATTGTTGTTTGGCGGGCCCGGGCTGGGGATTCGAACCCGCCACCTTAGGTGCACATGGCTGGCGCCTTAGCGGATTGAGCCACAGGCGCCGAGCCTCCTATGTGTTTTCTAAGCTAGTAGCAGGTATCTCAGGCCACTCAATTGTGCAAGCCAGAGAATCTGCCTTGACACTTCCCTCTATGCCATGCCTACAGCTAATCAACCACCAATCCCCATTTCCCACATCCCACATATACCCAAATGAGGCCCCTTCTCTCCATCTCCACTGCCACCATCCGGGCCAAACCTCCATCATCTTTCACTTGAACAGTGCCAATAGCCTTTTCACCAGTCTCCTTACTTCCTAGCTGGCCCCTCTATAATCCAGAGTCCATCCAGTGGTGAGAGTGATCTCATAGCTTACAGACAGAGTCATATCTCTTCTCTTGCTCAGCAACCTTCAATATCTCTCCAGTAGTCTCAAGATGAAGTCCATACTCCCTCCCTGGCCTGTCCCCGGCCAAAGTCTCTGAAGCCCCACTCCCTCCATGAGGCCTCCCCCTTCCCATACTGTGCTCTTGTTCTAGGCCAGCTCAGCCAACTTCCATCCCACATTCTAGACTTCAGCAATACTTCCTGCCCCTTCAAGAGCAAGCATCCAGCTCTTCTGGAATAAGGGTGGGGCCAGACTTGAGGTGGGTGCCAGTGGAGGAATATGACCTCCAGATCTAGATAAGGGGTGGCCATGATGGAGCTGGACTCAAGAGACCAGGCTTCCTAAATGTCACTGAGGCCCTGTTCATTCCTGAGTCCCCAGGTCTGAGCAGAACAGGAGCTCCAGCTGAGGCCTGAAGGAGGCTGAGGATGCCATTTCTTCTTTTGTGGAGAGAAGTTACAGTATCCAGGGTTCCCTCCACCTTCCCAGAGTTCAAGATGACCTTGCTCAAATCCAGCCTCCCAATATCGGCTGCTATGGAGGTTGCAATCTGAGACCGGAGAAACACAAAAGATGTAGGTACTTCCTTTGTAGAGAGCTGAGGAAGGTAGACTCTGCCAAGTAGAATAGGCTCTCAGTCAGGGGAGGCTCTGAGGGAGGGGCTGGGGCAGGTGAGGCAGAGGCAGAAACAGAACAAGTTGGGAAAACAGCAGAGAGAGGAAGAGGAATACAGAGGGATACAGAGTAAAAATGAAACAGAGGACTGAACAGGAGAGACAAAGAATGGGGGAGGGGGAAACCAAGAAAAGGTCAAAAAGACAGAGAGAAAGAAGTTGGCATGGAAGGAAGGGGGACAGAGGCAGAAACAGAGGGCTCAAGAAGAAGCCAGAAATGGGAGGTGAGGGGAAAATACACAGAGAAAAGAGAGAATCGAAGAGAAAAAACAAACAGAATGAGAAGAATGGCAGATGAAGACAAGCATGCAGAAGGGAAGAGTAAGACAGAGACTGAGGGGGACAGAGAAAGAATGGAAAGCAAGAGAATGATTGTAAAACCTGTGAACAATAATTGAAAGGCTCACATAGGAAAATGAATATATAAGTCAATGGAAACCACTGGAAGGATTTCCAGCTTGGACAGCCCCCACCCAATGCCTGGGCCAGTGTGGACAGCCCTGCCCAGCTATCCTTGGACAGCTCTAAGTGTCAGGAAATTCTTCCTTATTGTCTGAATCACAATAGCATGGGTGGACAAGATGGGAGAACAGGGCAAATTAGCTGGCTGGGTTCAGTTCTGAGGGATCCAAAGCCAACTGGGCAGTGAGGAAAGTCTAGGGGCAAGTCCATGTGGGAGATTGAGCATCTCCCCCTAGGCAAACAAGAATGCAGGGGGGAGGGGGGTCAGATGTCTAGAGCAGTGTCAGTATAGAGGCGAGATGAGGTTAAACAGGGAGCAGGCCCTAAATAGTTGCTGTAAAAAGCCTAGGACTTTGCATAGCTTAGCCTCTACTGTGGGTAGCTGGGGGAGGGGTTGCTTTGGGGATGGCTTAAGATGATCTCCTATGCTGAACCCAATGCTGCCTTGCTTTTATCAAGTGGTCAGAGCAGCAAGATATGGAGAATGCTAGATTTGATGTCAGGAGACCTGAAGAGTTCTGACATTTCTTAGCTGCATGGCTCTAGGCATCAGTTTCCTTGTCTGTAAAGTGGACACAGTACTCTAACTCACATAGATGTTGGGATAACTGTATGTGATGACTGTGAAAATACCATTAAGGGCCCAGTTTAGCTCTACTCCCAGGACCATACAGGGCACATCCACTTCCTCTGCCTCACAACAGCCTTTCAAAGGGCAGAAGACAAAACGTCCTCAATTTTTTCTTTGCCATTTCCTTCAATCATTCCTCAAAGGACTTAATGTTTTTCAAACTAGTCACTTAATGGAGGAAGATATTGGGGAGAAGATGTTGGGAGATAGGCAGTGGGAGAACTTGAGTAGGCAAAAGCACCAAATTTCAGGGGACTTTTTAAAAACTCTAGTCCTGAAAGAGATTATTTGGTCCAAACCACTTTCCTTTTGCTAAATTAAAACCTCCCAGAAAGCCACAAGGAAAACCTCCTAGGGCAAGCCCTCCCCAAGCAGGCAGTTTATGGTTTATGGGGTAGAGTGTGGGGGGCCTCAACCATAGTTGCTCCTCCACCCCCAAGAAAGAGCCACAGGGCACAATCAAGTCCCCATAGAGCTGTCCCAACACTTTCTTGGGGTCAGGCCCCAGCCTCGTCCCCTGAGATGCTGAGGCAGGAAGGTTCCATTTACAAATGGGCAGAGCAAGAAAGGGGGGCTCAGCTGTGTGCTAAGGACCAGAATTTGGGGACTGCCAACATAGTGAACCAGAAGCAGAGAAAAGTTGACCCAGAAATGGCAAAATCCTGGCTTCTCAATGCAGATGGTGGAGGTGGGACAGACTAGGCAAGAGCTACTTTGCAATATGAACTTTGCAAGGGCCACCCGGTGCCCAGAATGACCCCCTTAGTGCTCTTCTACCTGCCAAGGCCTTCTCCAAATTTTCCCAGGAACTAGGGCCTATGTGGAGTAGAGGGAAAGGAGGGAGTGAGGGAGATATCCTAAAGAGAAGGAGGGAGGCAGTGGGGAGAAAGCAGGCTGGTGAGGCCCTCCCCCTAGCAGGCACTTCAATAATCTGATTTCCATAAAGAGAACTTTCCTGGCCATAAAGATTTTATTGAAACTCCCAGCAGCCTGATAAAAGCATAATTCCACTGACCACAATCTACCTAGGAATAGCTCCAGGATATTAAGCTGAGACTCAGTAAAGCTCTCCCTTCTGGAAGGCTGCCCCCCTCCCCCTCCCCATTTCTCCTCTCCTCCAAAGGGCGGGAGGGGCCTCCATTTGGCTCGACTGTGGACTCTCTGTAGTCCTCTGGGAAACGTTAGTGCAACACTGAAAATAAGCCCAGCTCTCCAGGCCTGGGACAGAGAAAAGGGAAGCACTGGGCTAGGCAGTACAGCAGTGTGGGACAACTCTGCAGCCCCTGACCCTGCAAGTAGCCTGTTCCAGACCTGCTGCTCCTGGAGAATATTTATGACCCTGAGCCCATGACTGAGATCTGATCTCCAGTTGCAGTCTGCAGAGAATTAACTGGAGTCCAGAATGTCAGAGAAACAACTGAAAACAATTGGTCAACAGACCTGGATCTGAATCCTTGCCCTTCTACTTACTGGCTATGGGACCTCAGGCAAGTCACTTCTCTGAGTTCTAAATTCCTTATCTGCAAAATGAGGAAAAGAATATTTACTCAAAGTGTGGAGGATAATGAGAGAATTGAGCTATCTTATATGAAAAGGCTGGTGCCTTCCCATCATTAACCCACCCTCTTGAAGCATATTGCAAGGGTACAAGTCAAATCTATCAAGGATTGAACACAAATGTCTTAACACTGTGATTAAGTAAATGAGGTGAAAGCTATGTTAATTTGTAGCACTCCAATTGTACAAATGTAAACACTCCAATTTGTACAAATAATCAACACATTGAATCCCATAATGGCATAAATGTATTCATGATCTATGTATATATGACTTAATTTTTTAAAAAAGTAAAAAAAAAAAATAAAATGAAAAGGCTGGTGCAATGTCTGGGACAATATAGGCATTAATGAATACTACTCATCACCCCCTAACCCCAAAACCTCTCCCCTATTCTCATGCAGAGAAAGGGCTTCCTTGTAAGATAGGATGGGTCCCAAGAAAACAACCAGGGAAGGCTCCCTGATTCTATGGGTTAAATTGATGGTTGCTAACTAAACTAACTCTCTCCATAACTGTGGGCAATTCCTTTTCCCTGTCTGAGCCTCTATCTTCCTACCTATTAAATGAAAACAGGCAGTTAGATCAGGTGGTCTAAGGAACTTCCTGGCCCTGATTTTGCATGACATAAAAACTGTCCAAAATTCTGAGTACTCAGGAATATTCATTCATTTATTCATTCAATAAATATGCATACAGCATCCACTATGCACTAGGCCTGGTTCTAAGTGCTGGCAATAAGCATTTGGAAAAAAACAGACAAAAAAATGCTGCTTCATAGAGCTCAACAAAGTGAATAAATAAAATAGATAAGTAAAAGATGTAACATGCTAGAGGGGCCAAAAAGTAAATAAAGTGGGGGAAAGGGATGGGGTATGTTGGGGGAAGAGAGAGATTTAAAGTTTTAAAAGAGTAGTCAGTGAGGAGGCAACATTTGATTAAAGATATGAAGGAGGTATGGAAGCACACCACACAGGTATTTGGTAGACAGCTATTCTGGGCATAGTAAACAGCCTGTTCAGATCCCAAAATTCCTGAGGTGAGAGCCTGACTGGCTTTCCAGGAAGTCAGGGTCCTGGAGAAGAGGGAGGGAAGGTGAGAGTAGGAGGAGATGAGGTCAGAAATGAAGCAGAATGCCAGTTGATGAACGGTCTCATAGGTCACTATTAGGATTTTAGGCTTTATTCCAAGTGAAATGGCGAGCTTGTGGGAGGCTTTGGGGTAGAGGAGGGACATGGTCTGACTTGTGTTTTAACAGGTCCCCTGTTTGGAGAGTAGATGATAATGGCCTTGAGGAAGAGCCTGAGGGACAACAACCAGGCACAGTGGCTCACACCTAGCACTTTGGGAGGCTAAGGCAGAAGGATTGTCTGAGCCCAGGAGTTTGAAATGAGCCTGGGCAACATAGTGAGACCCCATTTCTACAAAATATAGAAAAATTATCTGGGCATGGTGGCTCACACCTATAGTCCCATCTACTTGGGAGGGTGAGGCAAGAGGATGACTTGAGCCCAGGAGTTTAAAGTTGCAGTGAACTATGATGAACCACTGCATTTCAGCCTATGCAACAGAGAGAGACCTTGTCTCAAAAATAAACAAATAGATTTTGTGACAAAGATTTCAGTGGCCATTGCAACAACCACAAAAATAAACAAATGCAACTTAATCAAGCTGAGAAGCTTCTGCACAGCTAAGGACACAACAAGTAAAACAAAAAGACAACCTTCAGAATGGAAAATATATTTGTGAGGTACGACTCTGACAAAGAGTGATAACTAGAATATACAGAGAGCTCAAATTAATCAACGACAACAACAAAAAAAGACCCAACAATCTCATCTACCACTTGGCAAGAGATGAAGACAGAGAAATGGCTAACAAACATTTGAAAACATGCTCATTGTCCTTGAATATCAGAGAACTCCAATTCAAAACCACCCTAAGATATCGCCTAACCCCAGTGAGAATAGCCCACATCACAAAATCTCAAAGCTGCAGATGCTGGTGTGAATATGGAGAGAAGGAAGCACTTCTACATTGTTAGTGGGATTGTAAACTAATACAACGTTTTTGGATGGAAGTATGGAGACTCCTCAAAGAATTCCAATTAGACCTCTCATTTGATCCTGCAATCCCATTACTAGACATCTACCCAGAAGAAAAAAAATCATTTTATCATACGGATATTTGCACTAGACTGTTCACTGCAGCTCAATTTACAATCACCAAAATGTGGAAACAACCTAAATGCCCACCAACCCAGGAATGGATGAACAAACTGTG
The DNA here is from genome assembly GCA_963574575.1 of Galagoides demidoff. Lineage (NCBI taxonomy): Eukaryota > Metazoa > Chordata > Mammalia > Primates > Galagidae > Galagoides > Galagoides demidoff. The sequence continues at coordinate 4,277 of CAUYQV010075806.1, read as the reverse complement.
GTATATGTATACCATGGAATAGTATTCAGCCATGAAAAAAAGATGGAGACTTTACATCTTTTATATTAACCTGGATGGACTTGGAACACATTCCTTTGTCACATACTTTTATCATAAGAATGGAGAAGAAAGAAGCCAATGTACTCAATTCTAATAAGAAGCCAGCAGACAATCTAATACACACCCACATAAGAGAAAAACTCAAATCAATTCAAGGCGGGGGTGGGGGCAAGAATGAGGAAGCGGGGGGGGGGGGGATGGGTGTGCTTCCACTTAATGGGCACAATGTTAGAGTGTATGGCACACCTCTTGGGGGGCGGGACACAATTATAAGAGGGACTTTACTTAACAAATGTAAACATTGTAACCTAATTCTTTGTATCCTCAATTAACCTGAACCAATAAAACAAACAAACAAATAAAAAAGAATCAGGGAAACCAGTCAAGAGGCAACTGCAGCAGTGAAGGAGGCAAGAAGTGATGGTGGAGCAGCAAAGAACCAGCAGAGAAGCCAATGGAGTAACTTTCCTAACCATAGAACTTGTCATGGTTCTGTGGGTGAGGAAAGAGTACAAGAAAGGGCCAGAACTGACTTAGCCCTGTCCAAGAGCATGTACAGATGATCTCACAGAATGATGGGCTCAGAGAGATCTAGGTTGTGAGGTATACCAAGTCAGGTTACTCAGGTGACTCCCAGGGTATTTCTGTCACCTATTATGCACCTCTTTCCTCCTGGGTTGGGGAAGGAGTGGGAAGAGTGACAGCTTCTTTGGGGTGGGGATCAGACGGATTTCCATGCTCCTCAGAGTGAACTATTATCAATACCTCTTGGTTCACATTACCTATGTATCTGAATGCTGCCTTTGTGAGATGGCCACAGAGTGTCCCATGGAAAAGTAGATACTTGCAAAAGCTTCTTAGTGATTAGCAAGAGAGGGTAGAACAGGAGACCCAATAGGATAGGGAGAGGAAGCAGATGTGTTGGGGCTGGACACAGGGTGAGGTAGCAGGGGAAAGAGTACAACATTTAGCCCAAAGCAAGGCTTCATTAGTGTCAAACTAGAGAAAGTTAGCTATTCTTTGGGGAATACTAGCGGGCATAAGTGTACACTGGGAAAGCTCCATAGAGGTCTGCTGGAAAGATAACTTGAAGAATGGATATGGTCCACATATGTAGCACAAAGACACTAATCTAGTGCTTGTCCCAGTTTTGCCACTGATTTGCTTTGTGACAGTGTTAAGGTTTATAGCCCTCTTAGGGCATCAATCTCCTAGTCTGGGCAATTAAAGGTGTTAATTAACAATCTCTTAGGGAAGTCTCATCAAGGAACTTGTAAGTTAATAATGTCTAAAACTAGACTGGAGCCCCCTTGAGGGTTGGTATTCCAATATCCAGCACAGAGCTGGGCACAGAACAAGTCCTCAACCAGTTTACTTTGTCAGGACTGTGATCCTGGGATGGTGGGATCTCTCTAGAGCTCACATTTACTAGTATCAGCTTCTACCACTCCTTCTGGAAGGTGTGTTTATTGCTTTTGCCTGATTCACAGTTATCATCCATCTTCTAGAAAGATAATCTTCATATTCCTTAAGGAACTACCCCTCTCCCATTCTCAGTCTCTATGGTTCAGACATGAGCTGATTTCACTCTTGGCTTGAGAGAAGAGCATGTGATTCAGGCTTGCCCAATCAGTTTACTTCATTTCCACTAGCCACAGTGATTAATTTAGAGAAGGGCACAGTGAAACTTAGTTTGGGGACTTTTAACAGAGTCGTTGAGAAGAAAGAATTTCTATTACCATTAAAATCTGAGCTTTGAGGATGTAAGCTTGGAGCCACCATCTTGCAACCATAAGGGAAGAATCTGTTTAAGAATGATACCAATACATAAAAGAGAAGAATTCAGAGGAGGAAAAAGCATAGCTGAGTCCTAATTATCATTTGAGGTAGTAGATCCAACTGTGCCTAAAGCTAGATCTACCCATAGTCATACCAATTTCATGAGCTGATTAGGTCTTTTTTAAAAAAAAAATACTTAAGGCCTGCTAAAATTGAGTTTTAGTTACTTACAAAAGAAAGAATCTTGAATAATATTTCAATACCTTCTCATTGCCTTCCCTGTGGTCTAGTCATTCAAAGTCACTTGCCAATCTCAAACAAGCCATGATCTTTCATACCTCCAGCCTTTGCACATGCTGTTACTTCTGTTTCAAATTTTTGCCCTGGTTTCCTCACAGATCTCTTTCCATCCCTACAAGATTTTCTCAGTGCAGAATGTCTGAAATGGTGGAGTAAAAACATCTACAAATCTGCTTCTCCTTAAAAGCAATGAGAACTCTGCCACAAATGGTCAAAATCAACTTTTCCAGAACTCTGAAAATTAACCAAAAGCTTGCAACAATTCAAGGAGTTTCATTCAAAAAGCCATTCTAAGTCATGGTAAGACTTTCCCTATTCCCCATCTCTTTCTTCTCAGCTCCATGGTAGCCTTGACAACCAACAGCCTACAGGGAACCAGAGGGGAGAAGACCAGGTTTGGATATCTTTAAAAGCCCAATTCCCAGAGAATTATTACTAACCTATCTAGTATCTCCCTGTGAAAGCATCATTCATAGTGCTTACTCTTATTTGACCTAGCTCACAGTTCACTCAGAGGGAAAAAATCCTCCAGAGAATTTGTTGAAAATAATCAGCAACAATAATTCTATTTTTCTGCCTGGGATCATGCCTGGGATTTATCCTATAAGGGTATGTGTGAATCTTACTAAATGTAGAATATAAATGTCTTAACAACTAAGAAAATGACATGAAGGCTATGTTAACCAGTTGGATGAAAGTATTCCAATTGTATATAGAAACAACCCACGTACTCCATGATAGTATTAATGTACACAGCTATGACTTAATTAAAAAAATGAGAAAAGAAAAAAGAAAAGAATCAACAGCAGTTGTTTAACATTACAGCAGCAGTACCAGTTACAACAAAAAAGAAGCTATCTGGTCAAAAAACTTAAAAGGTAGATAATGAAGAATGAGATTTTTTCAGGGGCTTTGCCATGCTCTGACAAACTCCTGGGGTTCTAGAAGGTCATTGACATGTACAGAGGCATGTGCATATGCCACATATACCAGTGAAGGTCCTAAGGTTTTACCTCTAGCTGGCCTTGTGGCTTGGTAGAAGTAGAAAGAGAAGACCAAGGTAGAGTTGTAAACTGCTAGATCGTTGAAGGTCTTCCTGAATACACACACACACATACACACACACAAAATCTGTCCAGTAGATTACTATGCACACTTCAGTAGGCAAATATGACAGAGAACACACTTTATAGAAATAGTTGGAAAATCACTGAACAAATGGCAACAACAACTAAAACAAGCAGTAAGAAAAACAAACCCTTGAAGGGGGAAGAAACTAACTTCCAGGGTTGCTACTTTATATTTTTTTAAATGACCAGTTTTCAACAAACAATTATGAGCTATGCAGGCCAAGTGCAGTGGTTCACACCTGTAGTTGGAGCACTCTGGGAGGCCAAGGTCAGAGGATTGCTTGAGGTCAGCAGTTTAACACCAGCCTAAGTAAGACTCCATCACTTAAAAAATAGGAAAAAAAATCAACCAGACATAATAGCATGCAGCTGCAGTCCCAGCTATTTGGGAGGCAAAGACAAGAGGATCACTTGAGCCTAGGAGTTTGAGGCCGCAATGAGCTAAATGTATGATGGAATGACAAAGTGAGATTCTGTCTCAAAAACACAAAAAAGAAACATGCATAGACACAAAGTACGGCCCATATGTAGGAAAAAAGGGATCAGAAGAAACTGTTACTGAATATGCACAAAAGATTGGACTTACTAGACAAAGACTTGAACTCATCTATTATAAGCATATTCATTGAAAATGAATTTACAAGCTAAAGGAGAAAAATGACATAATCCTATCAATAGATGCCTAAACATTATTTGACAAAATACAAGAGTGATTAAAAAAACTACTGATTGGCTCAGCACCAGCCACATACACTGGTGTCCCCTTCAGCAGGATGGTTATTCGTGGGGGAGAGGGGGACCGAGCCTGAAAAAGAACGGGCGAGAAAGAGAGAACGAGACCAAGCAGGTTCCTTTGTCAAGGTCTCGTTTAATGGCGGCGAAAAGCCGGTTTTTAAAGCTTACAGGTGAACAAGGGGCGGAGGAAGTGGGGGAAGGAGTAAAGAGGAAAGGTGTCCTTCGCTGATTGGCGGATTTCAGGTTCAGGCGCGGGCGCGGGAATGGTCGCCA
>CAUYQV010075804.1:0-26311 GCA_963574575.1 Galagoides demidoff | reverse complement strand
TCGCCTTGGGTAGAGTACCACAGCATTATCATAGCTCACAGCAACCTCAAACTCTTGAGCTCCAGCAATCCTGCCTCAGCCTCCTGAGTAGCTGGGACTACAGGTGGCCATCACAACGCCCAGCTAATTTTTTTTTTTTTTTATTTTTAGTGAAGATGGGGGTCTTGCTCTTGCTCAGGCTGGTCTTGAACTCCTGAGCTCAAGCAATCCACCCGCCTCAGCCTCCCAGAGTGCTAGGATTACAGGTATAAGCTACCATGCCCAGCCCTAGTTTCAATCTTAACAGTTTTAAGGGAAAGTAATCCAGAGGTAACATATTAAGCCTTCTTGACACCTTAAGGTAAAATAGTTTATCCAATCCTTTCTCACTTGGCAGGTAGCAAAGAGAAAGGATTTATATGTTTTGTTGGGAATAGAGTTCAGAAGCATGGTGTGAGGATAAGGAGAAAGAACAGTAAGTACCCCAATGTGTATTTTGAGTGGGAACAAGGGCACCTTCATCTGCAAAAGCATGAGGAGGAATTCTAAAAAGAGAATTTAGGAGGTTAAATGCAAAGACCATCAACTCTGAAGCTACTTCTCTCAAGCAGACCGTGATCAGGCAGGGCAGCAACCAAGCTGTCCTATACCAATAGCCCCATCTAGTGGCTCAAACAGAAAGAGAGTGACTCAAAGGAGAAACAAAGTCATGCCCTTCAATTTCACATGTCCATCTAAGCTCTGGGTTCTCACCAGCTGTCACAGTCTATGGCAACCAGAGAGAAGGACCGTCTTGCTTTAGATCCAAACCTTTCATTGGCAACTCCAGACTTCTCTGCACCAAATAGCACTATCAATTACATGGGGTTCACCCAACAACAGGGCTATTCAGGTCCCTTCCTACCTGATCTGCAAAGTTTCAAGGGCGAACAGTATATTATTCATTCTAATAAGAACAGCCATACTAGAGACACTCCTTCTACTCCGGAAGTCATGAGACTCATGATCCCACCACTCCTTCCTCCTGCCCTGAGGCACTCTTCAGTGGCAATAAGTGGGTAGGGGGACCGAGGAACACCACAACAGTGATTATCGGTGGGGGGGGGGGGGTAGCCATTTTAGAATGGCTACTCAAATTTATAAGCAAAAGTGAGCAAGAAGGAGAACAAAGAGATGGGAGCTATCACTTCACACAGGTGGGGAGGCAGGAACAGCATTAAAAGATCTCCTGACTTTGGGCTCCAACTTTAAATCGTATCTCACATGGAATACCACTCTATCCCTGTAAACACATTTCCACTCTGAAGGCCAGTCCACTCCCAGAACAAAGAGAACAGGGTGTGATCTGTTCTCCCCAAGCTTAGGGAAGACTGGTACACAGATGGGGGTGGGGAATATAATGATTCTTCAGCCTGGAATGTCCTCTGTATCCCACTGGGCTAACTCTCATTCATCTCAGTCATTTCAAGACCGGGTAAAGATATCTCGTCCTTCCCAACAGCCACCTGCCACATCTGTGTGGGGCACATAAAGCCCACAGCAGCCTGTATTCACTCCATCATCACTCTACCCCATTGCATGGTCATTTCGCCTGGTCACTTGTCAAGACTGGGAGCTCCTGAAGGTAGGAACTCAAAGTTCACTTTTATATCCCAGAGTCCCAGGGCACAGAGTCAGGGATATAGCAGTGAAAAAAAACAGCAAAATTCCCAGCTAGTGCTACAGACATTCCAGTGGATATTAAAAAAAAAAATGGGTAGCTGGTCGAAGAAACAAGTGATGAACTGATGCAAAGCTGGGAGGGTCCTGAGAGATCTAACTGCACCCTATGGGTGATATTGAATGGCATCAGGACAGGGAGTGAAGGGACAAACAGTACTGTCAGAGACCCTCTGGACAAAGTAGATAGCTCAGAGGACAGCGGATACAGCAGAGTAGGAGAGTATGTACCCAGCATCCTGCCTCCGGCGCTGGCACTGCAAACCCAGTGGGAGACAACAGGGCCCTTAGCCTTTGTTTTCATTTTGACTTTTTGTTAGTATAAAAAATATCAAGGAAGTTTAAATAAAATAAACAGAATGTATTTTGGTTTTGCATATTCCCTCCCAGCTGTCACCGTTCACATGTGCGTTCCCCATTGTGCTTTCACACTGAGGCCCGGGAGGCTCTTTTCACCATCTTGTATGTGGATTTCCACAGCCCTTTCCAAGCAACCTCAACCTAGGCCTGAGGGTTTCTGCTGCCTTGAGCCCCAACAACTCAAAAGAGACTGTTTCAGGGGCAGTGAGGCCTTTCCAGGACCAATTCAGGTGCAATGTTGCCTGAAACAAAAGACTTGTGGTGGGTACTGCACTGCAGCTGGGGCCTGTGAAATCTCACTGTTGACCATCCAGCCATTGGGGGGGGGGGGTGAGGGTGAGAGGAAGGAAGAAGAGGATTCTTTCATAAAAAGACACGCTTTTGAAAGAGGAAATGTGCTGTTGAAAGCAGCCAGCCCTTTTTCCTGGGGAAGCCAGGTTTAGCAGTGAGATAAAAACACACCTGTGTTTGCTCGGGTCTCCGGGACAAAGCCCTGAAACTGAGCTTTCTATAACTCCCTATCCCTGGCCCACTGCTCCTGCCCTGAGGTGGTCCTGAGCACCTCCCAGATTGGGGTATTTCCCCAACAAGAGCGCCCACCACAAAGTTCGGGCAAAAGTAGGAATGGAGGAGGCAACGCAGAGACCAAGAACACGCACTTCAGGACACACGCACCGGATGAGGGTTCAGTTCTCAGATCCACCATTTACTGGCAGGTGTGAGACCTGTGGACTAACCTCCCTAAACCCTAGTTTCCTTAGCAGTAAAATGGGACAGCAATAATAGTACTTCATAAAAGTCAAGAGGATCAACTCGAAAATATTCATAAAGGATTTGCCATTCAGTAAGTGCTCGATCAATGGTAAGAAAGAGAAAGGTGAGCTCCCAAACCTTCCCCATGGGTCTCAAGGACTCACTCCCCTCTTCCCCACCCACACCCAGTCCCTGCCTCCAGCCCTGAACCGAGTTTTTCCCTAGGTTTCACTTCTCTAAGCACTGTGCTATCTCCAAAAGGAAGCCTGTGTATCTGAGAACTCTTTTTGAGAACAGGTGATGACGTGCTAATGGGAGAGGTCTAAAGTCAAGGCACAAGCACAGAAAATCAGAGATTTTGACAGTGGCCTTGTACATCCCAGGCAGAGGGGGCCTAATGGCTCCAAGGCCACCACATAACTGCAATCTCTCCTTCAGCCTGGGGAGGGCTCTGGTTCAGCTCAAGTGTGACAGGGCAGGCTCAGGCCCTCAGCCGCGCCCCAGGGGTCCAGTGATGAGGAAGAGGCCACCAGGCAAAGCCAGTCCCATGGCCAGAGACCCACTGCCTCTCAGCCTCCAGCCTGGACGCCCAGTGTGGTTTATGCTCCACCTAAATCAAATAAACGGCAAGAGACCATTTTACTGCCCCAGTCATAGCCAGGCCCTGGTCTACCTGACTTCCCTCACCCAAGATCCTTCCTGTTTTTTTTTTTTTTTTTGAGACAGAGTTGCACTCTGTTACCCTGAGCAGAGTACTGTGGCATCATAGCTCACAGCAAACTCTAACTCCTGGGTTCAAGTGATCCTCCTGCCTCAGCCACCCAAGTAGAGGGACGACAGGTTCCTGACACAATGCATAGCTAGGTTTTTCTGTTTTTAGTAGACGTGAAGTCTCACTCTTGCTCAGGCTGGTCTCAAACTCCTCAGCTCAAAGGATCTACCCACTTTGGCCTCCTACAGTCCTAGGATTACAGGTGAAAGCCTCTGCACCCAGCCTCCAAAATCCTTCTTCACATCACTTCCTCAGACTGCAATCAGGCTCACAGGCTGACTAAGGAGTCTTGAGGAGATGAGGGGCCTTCAGTAGATCCACTCTCTTCCAGAAATGGACTGACCAGACGTGGTGATGGGCACCTGTAGTCTGAGCTACAGGCAGGAAGACTGCTTGAGCCCAAGAATCAAGGTCACAGTGAGCTTTGATGACACCACTGCACTCTAGCTGGGGAAAGAGAGGGGAGTTCACAGAGTTGCAGTGAGAGCATGTGCCCCTCTCAGCAGCCCTGCCTGTGATTCACCCCCTACCTCTGGCTGCACAGACAGGGGGACTTGGACCCTGCTCAGCCTGTCCCTGACACTGAAACAGGTACTCATGTCTAAACTAGTGTAATGATGTCATGAGGAAGCAAAGAATGCAATCGTCCAGCCCTGTAGTTCAGTGTTGAAAAGAGCCTGGGTAGGCTGCGATGGGAGCCTTCAACCAGGCCAATAATTGGCGGTGGAGGGGGGGGATAGAGAGGGAGGGAGGAAGATGGAAAGAGAGAGAGAGAGAAACATCCTATCTACCTCCTCTAAAGGTCTCAGGTGTACTTTCACAGATTCCTCTAACATCTTTCCATTATAGTTTAAACAACTATTGTGTCAATATAATTCTTTAAAATATGTTGAAAAAATACATGAGAATGTGCCCATCCCGGCTCTCTAGCTCAGATGCACTAGAGGTCAGTGATTTCCAACCAGTGTGCTGCAAACATTTTTAAAGATCATTAATTATTTCAAAAGAGGTTCAAAACACAGTAAGTATATTCCTTTTTTTACTTTTTTTTTTTTTTATCAAGATCATTCAAGTGTGCTGTGGAAATTTAACTACAGGTTCAAAAACCTGGTCTCTAAAAGCACGTGGGTGTTGTGGCAGGCACCTGTAGTCCCAGCTACTTGGGAATTGCTTGAGCCCAAGAGTTTGAGATTGCTGTGAGCTATGATGCTCCAGCACTCTACCAAGGGTGACCAAGTGAGACTCTGTCTCAAAAAAATACAAAATAAAAGAATAAAATAAAATAGGGACAATAACAGCTACACAACTGAGATGAAGACTGAATAACATTAACACACTAATACTGTTAACTTACATTAATAACAAAAATATAATATTAATGTGTCTGAAAAATATTAAGCACACATAAAGTGGTTCCAACATTATCATTGCTGCCTAAATTTTAGATTCTAAAAGAAAATGTCTAAGCTAGGATCTGGGGCACAGACGATTACTCCACAAGATGAGTCAGGGCTTAGCTTTTAAAGTCATTCACAGCCTGGATCATAGTGGGACTGAGGGGAACTGCACAAAACCCCATGGCAGGGATCACTCCACAGAACAAGAACACAGGACTGCGAGGATTCAGTCACTCTCAGGACAATGCAAATCCCAGGCCTATCAACTTCCAGCCAGGTAGTAATCCTGGACAAGAGATTTGACATGGCTCTGACCCAAGGCACCCATCTGTAAAATGGGATAATAACAGCACATACCCCTGGGGTTGTTGGAGGATTCAGTGAGACAGTCTACTTAAAATACTAAAAGTTTTATAGCAACTGCTCAATAATTATCCATTATTACTACTGCCACAATAATTAGTTATAATTACTACACATCCGTGTTGTTAACAAATTTCACCAAAGAACGCTAGAACTAGAAGGGATGTTAGGCACCACTCAAGTCAAACTCTCAACTTTACCATGGACCAGAGAAGGTGAGTGGTTCATAACCTAACCCTCCTGACTTCACTCCTTCATGCTTTCTGCTCCACCCAAAGGATGTGAATTTCAGGTGCAGGTACAGATGGACTGCTGGAAAGGAATAGCAGAACCAAGGCTGAGATTTTAAATGGCCAAACAGGTGGAGTATGAATAGAAATGGGTCACTGAGACGTATTCAGCCAGATAGAATCTGGGGCACTGCAGCCAGCAATGGCACAGGGAGCATGAGTTGATGGAACACCACTGGAGTTGGCAGGAGATAGGCAGTCTCTCTGGGGCAACCTCTGAGAGAGGTAGAGCCTGGGGACAGGCAGGTGGTTGTCAAGAGGTGGGAGGATCACTCTGACAGTAAACAGAACAGACACACACCTTTGGGGGGAACTCTGAGAACTGGGGCTCTTGACCAGAGGAGAGAAGAGATGGCTGACAGAGTCACCTCATATATTTGAAAGAGCCTCCCATGGATGAGCAAATAAACTGGCTTGGTACAGACCCAGGCAGAATGAACCAAGGGTGAGGACTACTGATTCCAGAACAAGACCTGGACCCAGTCCCAGTTCTGCCTGAGTGACTCTGTACAACCCTCCAACTCCACATCTGTAAAATGGGTATAATAACAGAAACGACCTCACAGAATGGTTAGGATCAATGCCATGACACATGGAAAGCACTAAGCACCATCACTCACAATGGCCTCGATAAATGGGGACTACTATTACCAGAATGAAGGACAAGAAGTTTCAGCAAAGACCAGAGTCTAGCATAATAAAGCTAAATGTACAGTGTGTTGCCTGCCACTAAAAGGAGAGCAGCCCTTGAAAAGGCTGGGTGAGAGACCTGTTTGAAGAGTTTAGCGAGACCAAGAGTCACACACTTCAAGTTTAAGCAGGGTTTCTCCATCTCAGCACTGTTGATATTTGTAGCCTGAAACTGCTGCAGCGGGATAGGGGGAGTTCCTAAGCATCAAAGGATGTTAGCAGCATCTCTGGGCCCCAGATGCTGGTAGCTCAAGCTATGACAAACAAAAATTACCCCTGAGTGGAGAATCTGGTCTAGAAGAGACAAATATGCCATTGATGATAGTGGGATAGTGGCAGTAACAGCAGCTAACTGACATTTATTGATGATAGTGGCAATAACAGCAGCTAACTGCTGGACCCTCTTCTCAGTGTTCTACCCCCTTTAATTCATTTAATCTTCGCAATGACACTGTGAGGCAAGTACTCTACCCAGTGTACAGATGAGGAAACTAAGGCACAAAGAGGTTTAATAAATAAGCAAAAGGGGTCAAGAATAAGAAGAGTTAGTCCTTGTCTCCATATATTCTCATGCATTTTTCTTGAAACAGTGCTCCCATGGGCTATCCTTTGTTTTTCCACCCACAAGACACCGTGGCCACAGAGGAATACCTGCTAGTGTGCAAGTGTACACATGAGCTACCACACAGCAGCTAGAACACAGCTTCCCATGGGGCAGGAGGTGGCCCCTCCTCACCTCCACGTGGGGACAGGGGCCCTTGGTTGCCACACCTACATGGAAGAAGAGCCAGAAATCTGAACCTCTATGTGGAACCCCCACCCTGAATTTTCAAATGCTACTATAAATGTAAAAAAAAAAAAAAAAAACTCCTAGATCCCCCACCCAAAAAATAGGTCAGCAGCCTAAATTTATTGGGTCTAGGGTGCCATAGTAGAAAAACATGAAATATTCCTTTTTTTTAAAACTGTTTATTTTCCACCAACCTTACTTTCATCTTAAGAGCCTGTGGAAGAACAGCTTAGACCACTCAGTGGTTGTTCCCACCTATTTGGTGGCCAGACCAGGCTTCAGTGGCAGGCTGGACACTCCAGTCTTCAGTGGGGACCTGCTGTGTAGGCACAGAGGGCACCTGCAGCCTTCTGACCAGCCTGCAACCGCAGGTTGAGTAGCAGTCCATTCACCCTGAAATTCCTCCTTGGTCAGCTTTCTCAGCAGCAGCCTGTTCCTCCTCTTCAGTCTCTTCAGGATCTCTGTAGAAGCAGAGGTCAGGCATGACCTCCCACTGATGTTCACGAGAGATGGTGCCATGCATGGGGAAAACTTCCTGGGCCAGCGCCCACCACCTCAGACCTACCGAGTGAGCTCCCTCATTGTTGCATGGGATGGCGATGTCCACATAACGCAGAGGAGAATCTGTGTTACACAGAGCAATGGTAGGCAGGTTAACATAAGACGCCTCTGTGAGAGGTTGGTGGTCTGCCCTGGGATCAGTAACCACTAGAAGACCAGGCTCCAGGAACGCTGCCTGGATCTGGTTAGTGAAGGTTCCAGGAGTGAAGCGGCCAGCAATAGGAGTGGCGCCAGTGGCAGCAGCAAACTTCAGCACAGCTCGCCGGCCAGAATTCTGAAGGATATGACACTGACATCAGCAGGGTTTTCTTTCAATGGCAACAATGGCCCGAGCTGCCAACAGAAGCTTCTGCCAGGTCCTCTTCAGATTTATGATGTAGACACCATCGCTTTTCTTTTTGTAGATGTCCTGTTCCATTTGGAAGTCAAGGTTGGTGCCATCTAAGTGGGCTCCTATTAGAAGGAATTTGAGGACAACCTTCTCCTTCATTTGTAGGACATAAAGGGCTCCAGACATTGTGAAAATTTCCCTTTAAGTTACAGTGGGAATCCAGAACAACTCCATTCGGATCCTCCCTGAGCAGCACAAAAAGCAAAACAGGAACTATCTCCAAGTCTATAAAAAAGCCGTTATATGCTGGGTATAGTGGCTCATGCCTAGCCCTTTGGGAGACGGATGACTTGAGGTCAAGAGTTGGAAATCAGCCTTATTTTAAGAGAGACCCTGTCTCTACTAAAAATTGAAAACTTAGCTAGGAGTAGTGGTGGGTGCCTGTAGTCCCAGCTATTCAGGAGGCTGAGGCAGGAGGATCACTTGACCCCAGAAGTTTGAAGTTGCTGTGAGCTATGATGCCACAGCACTCTACCCAGGGTGACAAAGTGAGACTCTGTCTCAAAAATAAGTAAATAAACAAGCAGTCAGCAGACACCTGTGCCTACCACAGTTAAGCCTCCTGACAGTCCACCAGCAACATGAGCCATCTGGGAATCTAGTGGCAAAAGCTGACTGGACTGCCTGTGAGGGGTAGGGAGGCTCACCAGGCTGGATCAATGAGCAATATGTGTCAATACCTGGCGGCACCCATAGCTCAGTAGGTAGGGCACCGGCCACATACGCCAAAGCTGGTGGGTTTGAATCCAGCCCAGGCCAGCTAAAAACAACAATGACAACTGCAACAATAACAAGAATAAAATAGCTAGGTGTTATGGTGGGCACCTGCAGTCCCAGCTACTTGGGTGGCTGAGGCAAGGGAAATCACTTTAGCTCAAGAGTTTGAGGTTGCTGTGAGCTTGATGCCATGGAACTCTACTCAGGGCGACAGCTTGAGACTCTGTCTCCAAAAAAAAAAAAAAAAAAGTGTTCATACCTGTCACAAGGGCCTACAATTAGACATGCCACACACATGCCATCATGCCTTGTAAATTATAACAAAGGTGTATTTGCAAAATAAGTTTCCGCTAATTCCATTGTTAGAGTAGGTACAGTGACAAAGCCCACAACACGTCACAGTGGGGAAGGCTGATTTGGTACAACTCTGGTGGAAAGCAGCTCGCCAAGGTGAACAAAAATAGGCATAAGCTCTTAGCCCAATTCTGGGACGCCATCCTGAGTATATAATGCTAAATAAAGAAAAGGCTGTGAGCGTGCAGACGTTCTTGCCAGCACTACTTGAGAAGGTAAAAATTAGAAATACCCCAAAATTATATTAATAAGCTATTAGTTAAGTAAATTACAGTTCATCCACTTAAAGGAATATTACATGGCCAAAACGATGGGTTCTGAAACTGTATTATTATGAGAAAATGCTCGTCTATAATTACCCAAAAAAAGCAGGATACAAAATTGTATGTACTACAGGTTTAAAACTATGTGAGCAACCATACAAACGTGAAAAAATGATTAAAAACAACATACACTGAAATCTAAGTTTGTATTCCAGTAATTGAATTGCTGAGGATTTTTGGCTGCTTTACTTGCCCAGTTCTTTGTCAATGTGGTTTTTGGTGATCTGCCCCTTCTCCCTTCTCCCTGCGAGGGCTTTGTTTGATGTTTACTTGCCTCAGTGCACAATCCAGGCCATTCACTCTTGGGTGACCTCACCAGAGAAGTCTCCATTGACAAAGGTGCTTTCTATTCATTGCACAGTGGAACAAACAAGATAACCCACCTGCAGCCAAATGTTAACTAGCTCAGCAGTGGTGGGACAGCAGGGCCACCTCCCAGCCTCGAATGCCAACCACACCCCTCCCAAGCACATCCTCCTAGTCTCAGTTCACACCAGGGGAGTTACTGTTCAGAGGACAGGGATCAGGAAGCCTGGGCTTTGCCCTGGCTCAGCCCAGCATGTGACCTCAGATAAGTCATCTCAACCTCTTCCAGCTCTGTAACCCCAAACGAGTCCCCTTTTACCTTGTGGGCTAGAGCCCTGCAACCTTCCCCATCATGTACCTAATTAAGAGACACAACCAACCACAGCACCCAGTTATCCCTGTGTCGGAGGGTTTCAATTGGTGGGCTCTGTTCCTTGTCAAAGAAATTCCATGGGGATAGTTACAAGGCTAAATAAAGCATGATCAGTGTTTCGCTCCCAAAACGGCCAGCTCCCTCACAACCAGGTGGACCCCTGTTATTAGTCTCCTGAACTGTCCCTAAAGGATCTATGCCAGAACACCCTGGAAGAACAGACAAGGACCCAGTAACTGTGGCTGCCCCCAGGGAGGGAAACTGGGGGAGTCCCAGACAGGGGAGGGAGGGATATTTGTTTTTCATAGAATTTTCTTTTGTTTCTTTTGAGTTTTGTGCAGTCATTACCTATGTAGGAAAAAAAACTATGCAAATATAAGAAAAGTCTATCTGGAAGTATGTACTTTTAACTGTTACATCAGCCCCCCAGCATAGGATAAAGGGGACTTCCCATTTCTCTGGGATTATTGGGGGGGGGCAGTTCTCAGGTATCATCACAGAAAAAGAAATAAGAAATCATATAGAGAAAAGGCTCTGAAGAACTTTAAAGTGCCTTGTCCATGTAAACTGTCATAAAGGGCTGGGCATGGTGGCTCACGCCTGTGATCCTAGCACTCTGGAAGGCCAAGGTGGAAGGGTCGCTTGAGCTCAGGAATTTCAAACCAACCTGAGCAAAGTGAGACCCATCTCTACTGAAAATAGGAAAACTAGCCAAGCATAGTGGCAAGCGCCTGTCTATAGTCCCAGCTACTCAGGAAGCTGAGGCAAGAGGGTCCCTTGAGCCCAGGAATCTGAGGTTGCTATGAGTTAAAACACTACAGCACTCTACCCAGGGCAACAGACTGACTCTGTCTCCAAAAGTAAATAATAAATAAATAAAATAAAAAATAAAACATCTTAAAGAAAGTAGTAACAGGGAATGGGGAGCAATCACACAGCCCATCACCCCCAGGTAAGAGAGCAGACTGTTCTCTGCAGGGAAAACAAAGGCCAGCTCTATGGCCAAATGTGTCCAGAAGTCCCCAAATAACCCGGCTTCTCATCTGGTGGTGTTTCCCTGGAGTAGAGCCACCAAGACCCTGGTCGAGGTTCATCGATAAAAACCAACTCACAGGCCCTAATGGTCCCCAACCCTCCCAGGGAGCACCCACCAACCTGAGCCTCCCCTGGCTGCCAGACATAGCCAGTTCCCAACCATACAGTGTCAACATCTGGCCAGTATCCCCTGAGAGGGCCAGGCCAGTGCACAGGCTCAGGGATGAGGTCCCCGAAGCATCTACTGACTGGAAAAGGTCGTTGAGGAATGGCTAGGAATGTGCTTTCCCCTTGGGTCACACTGCAGTTGCTGTGACCCCCATACATGTACAGCCAGTCTGGCCAGGGCGTGGGCCCTGGATGGTTTGTCTAAGGAAAGAGCTGCCCAGAAGTGATCTCAGATGCCCAGGGTTCTGGTAAGTAAACGGGAGTATCTGTTAACTTATCAAGGGCTCTCTGCCAGCCCTTCAAAGCTGGCCGTCAGCTGGTTCACTGCAGATGAAAAGCAGAGTCCTCAGGAACATCTCCACCCAGATCAACTTCCCACCCACCTGGGAGTAGCCACTGAAAAGGCTGACAACCACCAGCAGCCATCCCTGCTTGGAAAGGACAGTGCTTTAACAGCTGGCCCCCAAGATCCGTGAGTGCAGGTGGCTGGGGGTGCCTGAAGGACCTGGACTTTGGAACCAGACAGACCTGGGCTCCAGTCCCAGTCCTTGCCTCTCATTAGATTTGTCCTCCTTGACCAGGAATCTTAATCTCAGCCTCGGGAGCCCTCACCTATAAAATGAGGGTAACAAGATCTGTGATGGCACAGAATGAGCAAGGACTGAACTGGATCTTAGGTACTAAAAAGACTTACTTTGGGGCTGTGTCCACACAGATGGCTAAAAAATGCTAATCCAGCCAGTCCTTGCCATTTACTGGCTCTGATGACCTTAGTTGACCTGCCTAGGCCTTAACTGCCTCGTCAGACAAGTGGGAATAATGAATATCAATACTTTGCAGGGCTGTCACAAAGGTCAGGACATTGGAAGCAAAACAGCCAGAAAGACACCCAGAAACAGCAGAAGCCCACAATAAATGTCCTCTGTCATAATGCTTACTTCCCATCCTCTTTCTATTTAACCCAGTGGCTCTCAACCTTCCTAATGCTACAGCCCTCCAATATAGCTCCTGTGGGTCACGACCTACAGGTTGAGAACTGCTGCTTTAACCAAAGTTAATCACTCAGAAAGCTCTATGCATTGGCAAGACAGAAGTCCTGTTATTATTTTTTAGAGGGAACTTTCAGATCAGCCTCTCGCCAGGTGAGGAGGCTGCCATTTCTGGTTTATATCCACCTACGGCCCATTCAGGAGACTCAACACCAGGCACCCAGTGGGTCGAGAAGCAGGGAGGTCACTTGGCTTAATGAACACACCTGGATTGAGAGGGCTCCCAGGCCTACCATGAAGCCCCAGCATGGCCTTCCTGCCAAGGCTCCCCGGAAAGCAGACCAATGCCGAGGCTGCTCAGTCCCTTCCTGCCTGGTGGAGGTGGAACCTTTGGGCTCCCCAGATAAACGAGAGGCCTTGTGTCAGTGGACACAGGATACCAGTGAAGATGAGGTCTGTCCTCTTAGATCCCGGCCACTGATGGTCAATGGCCTCCAGTGATCTGCCACCATCCATAGCCTTGCCCCCCACCCCAGGGACAAAAGAGCCTACAGCAACCACCCAGCCATCTGCAAGCTCTGTCAATTATGGCCTTTAGAATGCTGGACTGAGTCTCAGTTCTCTCATCAACAAAACAAAGACAGGCTGGGCATGGTGGCTCACACCTGTCATCCCAGCACTTTGGGAAGCCAAGGCAGGAGGATTGCTTAAACGTTGGAGTTTAAAACCAGCCTGGGCAACACAGAGAAACCCTGTCTCTGCAAAAAAAAATTGGGTGTGGTGGCACATGCCTGTAGTCTCAGCTACTCAGGAGACTGAGGTGAGAGGATTGCTTGAGCCCAGGAGTTCAAGGCTACAGTGAGCTATGATTATGCCCCCACACTCCAGCCTGTGCACCAGAGCAAGATCCTGTTTCAAAATAAAATAAAACAAATTTAAAAAAAAAAGACAAAAATGAGTCTGTGTTCCACAAGGTAGTTGAAAAGGTTCTGTGAGCTAGCCCAAAGGGCTCTTAGTCACTGCCAGATACACACGACGTGCTCGCTAGATGTTAAAATACAAGAGCGTCTACAAAGGCAGAAAGTATATTGACTAGTAGTTTCGTGGGGCTGGGAGCGGAGGAGATAGGGATGAAGGGTACAGGATACTTCTTGAGGTGATAAAAATTTTCTAAAATTGACTGCCAAAATGGCTGTATATATGTGATACTAAAACCAGTAAGTGGGCAGCGCCTAGCCCCACATACCGAGGGTGGCAGGTTTAAACTCAGCCCCGGCCAAACTGCAACAAAAAAATAGCTGGGCATTGTGGTGGGCGCCTGTAGTCCCAGCTACTCGGGAAGCTGAGGCAAGAGAATCAATCGCCTAAGCCCAGGAATTGGAGGTTGCTGTCAGCTATGACGCCACAGCACTCTACCGAGGGTGATAAAGTAAGACTATTTCTATTTAAAAATAAATAAATAAAAACGAGTAAGTTGTACACTTTAAAGGGATGTATAAAGAGGTAAACTGTATAAAAATGACAATAAAATAAACCTGTTTTTATTTTTTAAAAATGCTAAAATGTTCTGGGATCCCACTAAGTTATTTATATCAAGATTTCTTTTTATTTTTTAATCCATTTGACCCACTGGCAAGAAACCAGGTTCAAAGGCAGGTCCTGCCACCCGCGCGCGCCTCCCCCCCCCATCCACCAGGGACTGATGTAACTGACTGAGCCTGCTCAGCTACTCAACAGTGGCCTGAAGTGAGCTGAGATTAGGAGTAGAGGTAGGCAAGGCTGGTCTGGCAGCAGGGTGGCACTGCTTGGGGAAGCCAATATGAGAACAGCCTCTTCCTCACTCCTTCCTAATCCCCACCCCATATCCTGCTCTGCCCTATCCCCCCTCCCATCCTCCCCTTCCCAGATTGGTCCTAGTGTCTGATTTTGGTCCTCAAAGGACTGACAGCCCACAGGCCTGACAGACTGCAGCTCACAGCAGTGGCCTACACATTCTTTCCCCAAAGAAGGAAAAGCCACCAAAAGTGAGGTCATTTGGTTTTTCTGGCACAGATGCTGAGAGCTATGGGTTACCCAATTACATAGAAAACTTCCCTGGATAACAAGGCTTTGGCCCAGCATGGTATTCACACAAGATGGAAATCTGTGGTCGGGCCGACTCTGGCTCCTATCTTGACCCCTCAACCTACGTGAGGTATGACCCTCAACTTTACAACATGAAGCCTCAATGTTCTCATCTATTAAATGGGATAATCACACACACTCCCTCCTGTGGTGAGACCAAGAATTAAATAGCTCAATACTTGACTTATGGCCAGGCACAGTGACTCACACCTGTAATGCCATCACTCTGGGAGGATAAGCCAGGTGGATTGCCTGAGTTCATGAGTTCGAGACCAGCCTGAGCAACAGTGAGACCTTGTCTCTACCAAAAATAGAAAAACTAGCTGGGCATTGTGGACCAGGAGGCTAACGCAAGAGGATCACTCAAACCCATAGTTTGAGGTTGCTGTGAGCTATGACGCCACAGCACTCTATCCAGGACGACAGAGTGAGACTGTCTCAAAAAAACACCCAAGAAAAAAAAAAAACTTGACTTATGGTAGGGGCTCATAAAATAAAATAAAATGCGATTAGCTTCCATGTTCTCAGTCCTTTCTGCTGAATGTGCTCTGTAGACCAGAATTGTAGAACCTGTCGAGATTCCAAGCTCCTGGTGGAAGCGCCTCTCTTCCCTTCTCATAATCTTACAAATATGCAAGAAAGAAAGATACTGATTAGACAGGAAGTTTTCCAGGTCTCCTCTTTGTGCTCCTAAGACAACCTCCCAGTCTGGACTTCTGTCCTGGTCACACAGTCCATCCCTGTCATCTGGACCCCTCAAGGCACCTCCTTTGGCACAGTGCCTGGAACTCTGTCCTCCATGGTGGTCACTGTCATCAGGCTGGCAACTGGGGGCAGTGGGGGCGTCAGCTCTGCCACCTGCTTTCAGGGACTTGGGAGAAGCTCCTGGAGGCCCCAGACCCGCTGGGGACCAACCACTCCACTTCTTTATAATGGGCACGAAGCCCCTGAAAAGTCACACTGAGCTCACACTGAAAGAAGGGGAGAAACAGGTTCGAGAGGACAGAAGAGAAAAAGGATGGTAATAGTTTAGTTCAGTGGTTCTCAAATGTGAACATGCATTAGATCACCTGAACGCCTTGCTAAAACACAGACTGCTGTGTGCTACCACCAGAGTGTCTGGTCCTCAAGTTCTGGGCAGGCAGAGAAAGCATTTCTAACATGTACCCAGGTGATGCTGATGCTGCTGGTCCCAAGACCACACTTTTGAGGATCACAGGCTCAGTGGCTAAGAGGATAGATTTGGGTAGAGAAGACCTGGGTCCAATCTGGGTCTGCCACTTACCC
This sequence comes from Galagoides demidoff, assembly GCA_963574575.1. Lineage (NCBI taxonomy): Eukaryota > Metazoa > Chordata > Mammalia > Primates > Galagidae > Galagoides > Galagoides demidoff. The sequence continues at coordinate 10,570 of CAUYQV010075804.1, read as the reverse complement.
TGGGACCAGGGCAATTTCTTGACCTTTCTGAGCCTCAGTTTCCTCATTTATAAAACAAGGCTATGATCTTTCTGGATTGTTAAGGGATTTCTATTAGATGATCTATGCAAAAAACCTAGCATATCATAAGTAGTCAATAGTGTCTGGAGTTGATTACTAAGGTACAAGAAAAAGAGAAAAGGTACTCAAGGAAAGGGGCAAGACAACAGGAACTTCTCCAGGGCCATGGAATTGCCCTTGAATGCTCCATGGGCCCAGGCACCATCATGGGGACAAAGGGAATACCCTGATGCCCAGTGAAGTCCTACTTCTAGGCCAGCAGGGCTCCAGCAGGCACTGTGCCCAGCCTCCCTGCCCTAGTCAAGAAGATGTGACTGGGCCAGGTATGGTGGCTCACACCTGTAATCCTAGGACACTGGGAGACTAAGGTGGGTAGATTGCCTGAGCTCATGAGTTCAAGACCCGCCTGAGCAAAAGCAAGACCCTGTCTCTAAAAATAGCCAGATGTTATGGCAGGCACCTGTATTCCCAGATACTCAAGAGGATCTATTGAGCCCAAGAGTTTGAGGTTGCTGTGAGCTCAACCTCAAACCTCACCATGGCACTCTACCCAGAGTGACACAGTAAGACTCTGTCTCAAAAAAGAAGACATGACCAATAGGACCTCAGTACCAGGCTCCAGGCCAATGCCCAGTGCCACCCACCACCTCCATTCTGAAGGACCACCCAGCAGCCCATGAGTTCCCATGGGAAAGCTCAAAGCTCCAGGGAACCCAGACCCCTCAGGATATCAGAGGCACAGAGCAGAGATAGGGGTGGGGCCCAAGGTTAGCAGCTTTGGAAATAAGCCTCCACAGATCCCACCAGTGACTTTTGCACCTGGAGTGGGAATGGAGCAGAAACCCTCAAGGAGGCTTGGCCTCCATAGCTCAGTGGTTAGGGCGCCGGCCACATACACCAAACTGGCAGGTTTGAATCTGGCCTGGGCCTGCTAAACAACAATGACAACTAAAACAAAAAAATAGCCAGGCATTGTGGCAGGTGCCTGTAGTCCCAGCTACTCAGGAGGCTGAGGCAAGAGAATCACTTAAGCCCAAGAGTTAGAGGTTGCTATGAGCTGTGACATTACCGCACTCTACAGAGTATGACATAGTGAAACTGTCTCAAAAAAAAGAAACCCTCAAAGAGCAGGACATTTCTCAGCATCAACCGACCACATTGTGACCTGCCACTCCCTGGAGAGCAGGGTTTTCTGTAGAGGACCACCAGGACTCTTGACCACGACAGCAATTACCCGACACCCAAGGGGAAGTTTCTGGTTCCAGGCTGGCTGAATGGGGAACAGAGAGGCTTAGCACTTGACAAGTTCCTCCTCAGCTGCATCTCAAAACAAAACTTTATCACCTTATACTTAATAGACTGGAAAACAATTAGGAAGGTGAGTAGACCAAATGTTGAAGTCCTCAGGCCCAGCTGGTGGCAGGCAGACTGCACAGCCCTTCCAAAGAGCACCCCAGCACTGAATCTGGCAATTCTAAGTGCACTTACCCTAACTCAGCAATCCCTTGCCCAAGCAATGCCTACCCAAAGGAATCTCATACAAGTGAACATTGAGATGCACAGAGAATGTTCATCATTACAATCACTGCATTTGTGTTGGCGGGGAGGGTTTGGGCCAATCTAGGCACCTACCACAGGGAGACTGTAGGTAAAATGTGACAAATGCACAGTGGCCTTGTATGGCTCAGAGATGACAGTGGGCCATGACCTGAGGGGCCTTATTACCTAATTCTCTTCACCTGACGTCCAGCAGCAATGGACCTCTCAAAACACAGATATACACATCTGCACATTAAAAAGCAGCACAGATGGCCAGGCACCATGGCTCATGCCTATAATTGCAGCACTCTGGGAGGCCAAGGCGGATGAATTGCCCTGAGCTCACAGGTTTGAGACCAGCCTGAACCAGAGCAAGACTCCACCTCTAAAAATAGCCAGGCGTTGTGGTGGGTGTCTGTAGTCCCAGTTCCTCGGGAGGCTGAAGCAAGAGAATTGCTTGAGCCCAAGAGTTAGAGATTGCCATGAGCTATGACACCATAGCACTCTACTGAGGGTGACAAAGTGAAACTCTGTCTCCAAAGAGAAAAAAAAGCACAGACACCCAAACCCCCTTTGTTAAGGAGCAAAAAGCAGCCTATGGGCCAGAGAAACCCCCCCCAGCAACATCCCAGGACAACATGGCCCAAAGCTGTCACTGCCCACCCTGCCTGGTCCCTGGCCCTGCTGGCAGTGTGGGGTGTCAGGAGCACAGCCTGGCCAACATCTTGGCCTGAACATCCTGACTTGAGGGACTGAAGCAGAGGGCAGAAGGCTGAGGACCAGGAATGTGTCTGTGGAAACTTCATACTCCCAGGAGGATGAGAAGAAATACAGCTGCAGGCACATCTGGCCGGACCCTCCACCTCTGCAGGGAGGCCCAGGGCAGGACAAGGGACTTCCACATCTGGTCAGTGTATCCCCTGCCCTCCTGGAAGATCAAAGAGACCCTCCCCTGCTGCTCCTCACCACACTCGGCACCCAGGCCTCACCTCAGAAACTGGGAGGCAGGGGCTGTCCCCCCAACCTTGTACAGGGTTCCACCTTCACCTTAGAGATGGGAATCGTGATGGTAAAGGAAGCCCAAGGGGAGGGGAAGAGAGAGCATCAGATCCCAGACTCTCTCAAGGACACTGGCTATCATTAGACCCACCTGGGGAGTACCCACTCACTGTCACTGTCACCACTTACTGAGGCATGCACCAGCCCAGCAAATCCACTCAACAGCTCTGTGCTACAGGAGAAGAAAACTGAGGGCCAGAGTATTAAGCAGTGGAGAGAAGGAAGGGAACATTTGCAGTGCTGGTGGGACTGTAGACGAACACAGCCTCTTAGGAAGGAGTATGGAGAATCCTCAAAGAACTCAAAGAAGAGACCTTCCATTTGATCCTGCAATCCCATTACTAGGCATTTACCCAGAAGAAAAAAAATCATTTTATCATAAGGACATTTGCACTCGATTACTTACAGCTCAATTTACAATCACCAAGATGAGGCAACAACCTAAATACCCATCAATGCAGGAATGGATTAATAAACTGTGGTAGATATATATACCGCAGAATACTATTCGGCCATAAAAAGATGACGACGTTACATCTTTTGTATTAACCTGGATGGAGCTGAAGCACATTCTTCTCAGTAAAGAATGTAAAGTAGAAGTAAAGAATGTAAAGTAGAAGTAAAGAATGGAGAAGCAAGTATCCAAGGTACTCAATACTAACATGAAGCCAGCAGATGATGTAGTACACGCACACAAAAGAGAAAACTCAATTCTAAGTCTGGGGGCATGGGGGGAGCAGGGGAGGATGGATGGGTACAATATAGGGGTATGTGGCACACCTCCTGGGTGGGGGACACAACTACAATAGGGACTTTAAACATTATAACCTAATTGCACCCTCATGTTAATTTGAAATTAAAATTAAATTAAAGTTAAAATTTAAAAGAAGTGTTAAACAGCCTTCCCACAGTCACACAGCTAGTAAGAGGCAGACCTGAGGCCTGAACAGGGCCTGCTGGACATCAAAGCCTGAGCCCGTTTACTCTCCTAGGGGCTGAGGCCCTTCTGGGCAGGCAGCCTCTGCCCAGGCCAAGAATAACGGAGACTCAGCCAGCACCCCGGACCCAGCATGCAGCTCTGCCCACCATCCTGTCCCAGTCCTGGTCAGTCTAAGAACCACATGGTGACCTACTCAGCTGTCCCCAAGCAGTACGTGGGCCTGGACTGGGGAAGGTAGCTACAGTTGAGCCTGGGACTCCTCAAACATTCCCATCCAGCCGCAAGAGAAGGACGGGCCCCTCTGGCTACAGGGCTGGCTACAGGGCGTGCAGAATAGGCCCCACAGGCTTTTTTCTTTTTTTTTTTGAGACGGAACCTCAAGCTATCCCCCTGGGTAGAGTGTCATGGCATCACAGCTCATAGCAACCTCCAGCTCCTGGGCTCAAGCGAGTCTCTTGCCTCCGCCTCCCAAGTAGCTGGGACTACAGGCGCCCGCCACAACACCCGGCCATTTTTTGGCTGCAGCCATCATTGTTGTTTGGCGGGCCTGGGTTGGGGATTCGAACCCGCCACCTTAGATGTACGTGATGGCGCCTTAGCTGACTGAGCCACAGGCGCTGAGCCCCAACAGGCTTTTTTCTAAGTCTCACTTTTGGGTGGGTGGAAACAGGGTTTGAGCTTTTGTCTTTTTTGGCTGTCAGAACACAAAGCCCATTGAGAAAGCCCACGAACAATTAAGAGGGCAGCCAGGGCGGTGGTGTGTGCGTCAGAGTGTGGGCCACCAGCGTGTTAGGGCTTGGATCTGCCGACACAGGCAGCCTCCCCACAGCAAGCCGCTGCAGGTGCTCCTGACTCGCCTGGCTCCGGGCCTCCCAGCTGGAGGCAGACTCATGTATTCACTCCCTCAACTCTTTCAGTAGAGTTTTACTGAGCCCTAATTCTGTGTCAGGCCCTGGGTTGGGGGGTCAGGAGGGTGGTGCCTCCCAAGCAGGGGAAACAAAACAGTGGTGACCTCAGGAAGAAGGGAATAGGCCTGGTCAGAAAGCGAAAAATGGCCCCAGGTGCTGGTACAAGAGTGAAGGAGAAGGTGTCAGAGGCTGGCCAGCCAGACACAGGGGTGTCCAGATGCCTGCAGGCTGTTGGGGAATGGGGGAGCGAGGTGGGTGTGGGAAATCAGGCACTGGCTGACATATAATTCCACCTCCATCTCAGAGATTTACAATTGTGACATGAAGAGCAGACAACAGAGAGACCAGTCAGGGGACTGTGTAAAAGTCCCAGCCAGAGATACAGCAGCTCAGGCCAAAGTCATGTGGTGCTGGAAAAGCAGGTGGATATGAGAGGGGTCGAGGGGCAGAGGCCACAGACGAGCTAAGAGATGAAGGAACAGGCAGCTTCCACTGCACTCCCCACGCACCCACGGGAGCTCACTGAGGTCAGAGTAGGCCAAGTCCTCAGCCTGCCAACTTCATTCAAAGGCCAGAGTAGATGGGCTTCAGAGATCAGGATGCCTTTCCCAACCTACTGTCACAAGTACTCTAGAAGTATTAACTCAATTAATCCTCCCAACCACCCTGTGGACTGGTGCCAATCCCTTTCTTATTTTTATTTTTAGAGATGGGGGTCTCACATGTTGCCCAGAATGGTCTCAAAATTCTGACCTCAAGTGATCCTTCAACTCAGCCTCCCAAAGTGCTAGGATTACAGGCATGAACCACTGTGTCTGGCTGTAATTATCATTTCTAAAAACTGCAAAAATATTCCACCAACATGATGTATCGGGATGGTTTACTAAATTCCTTGCCTAAGGTTACTTACACGAAGCACTTTCTTCCCCACTTTTGCTCTTACTGACAGCACACAGAGAATATTTTTAAGCATGTCTTTTGTTCCAATTGGGCAACCAGTGCCCAGCTACTAATCCCACTTTACAGATAGGGAGGCTCATAAAGTCACTCAAGGCCACAGAGGCTTTGGAACAGCAGAAAACCAGAATTCCACCTGGGGCTGCAAGGCCCTCACTCTTGCCACACACAGGTCCAGTCAGCCTGGACCTCCTCACTCTCCCCTCTTCTGACCCTCCCCAGCACTGGGCAGCGGGTCACCGTGTACAGGCCACACTCCTACAGCCCAGAGCAGGGCTCCTGCCCTCACTGCTCATCATTCTGCCTCATGCCTCCCTGGTCAAATCGCCCTTTGAGTTTAGGACCTGGCAGAGGCCAAACTCATCCTTCGGGAAAAGGGGTGGGGTAGAGAGCACCTAGAAGTGTTCCAACAGACCAGGCCAACCTTGGGAATAAGGGGGGCAGGCAGGGCAGCAAGCCCGTGCTTGGCCTAACTGGCTGACCAGGGGAGCTAGCCCTGCTTCTTTTTTTTTTTTTTTTTTGAGACAGGAGACTCCTGGGTAGAGTGCCGTGGCATCAAAGCTCACCGCAACCTCCAAAAGTGAGTCTCCTGCCTCAGCCTCCCGAGTAGCTGGGACCATAGGCACCCGCCACAACGCCTGGCTATATTTTTTGGTTGCAGCCATTTTGTTGTATGGCGGGCCTGGGCTGGATTCGAACCCACCACCTTGGGTGTACATGGCTGGCACCTTAGCTTGAGCCACAGGTGCCGAGCCGCTAGCCCTGCTTCTAAAGGGCTTCCCCAACCAACAGAAAATGGGAGAAGTGGACGCACCTCCACATAGGACTGCACCATCAGCCCTAGGAAGCTGTTCCAGCCCTGCCCTCCTGGCCTTCCTGGCCCATGATGCCTAAGGTTGAACACTCAGACATCCATTGATTCCAGGGGCTCAGGCAAGAAGCCCCGGGTCCACTACATTCACAAGAACCCAGCTTTTCAGAAGGCACACAGAAGGTACTGGCGGGGGTCAGGGCTCTCACCAGCCACACTGGTCTCTCTGGAGGCCCCAGTACAAACGCCGGGGCTTGCATTACCTCTTTCCTATTGCTCCATCTCTCTCCATCCCCCACCTTTTCCATGTTTCTGTGCATGTCTGCAGGCACAATGGCCACTGAGCCCAGGAAGATCTGAGTTCTGATTCTGGTTCCCCCTGAGGGCCTCAGTCCCTTCACATTGCAGTCTCCCACTCTCTGTGGGTACATTCCTGCCTTGTTCAATGGGCTCCAGTGAAGACTGCATGATATAGTCACTAGGGAGCAATTTGCTGGACGCAACCTTCCCCAACAGGCCTGATGGTAAAAAATGCTGAAAACAGAGACCCCGCCCCGACAACCACCAACCTGGTTCAGAAGTTCTGGGGTGGGGCCCATGACTTGGTGTTTTAAAAAGCAGAAGGCACTCAGGGTGAATCCTACAATTAGGCACGTCTGGACAACTCTGGGCTAGAGAAATGTTCAGGGAATCTGTGACACCCCACCTTCTGCGCAGAAAAGGGAAAGAATGGTTTGGGCTCCTTAGCTGTCCACCCACAAAGTAATGACACCTGCCTACACTGCAGAAGCCCACCAGGCACAGAACTCCAGCCTAGGCGGTTTGCATCCATCATCTCATGTAGTCCTGGCAAAAACTCTGAAAGACAGATCATCTTTTTACAGATGAGGAAACTGAGGCTCAGAATAAGAACCAGAAAGGAAGACAGCTAGGCTTCCTACCACCCAGCACTGCTGAACTCAGAAGTTCTCCCCCAACATCCTACAGCCTTTGTAAGCTCAATCCATCTGCAGGGAGGGGCAGAAAGCAGCTCCAAGCAGGACTCACTCTCCCACTCCCTCCCTGAACCTGAGCAGGCTCCACACTCCCCAGACACCCTGCAGATGGTGGGGATAATCATCCTATTGCATGGAGAGGGAAGCACTGCTTTCTGTCCCCAAACATGAGGGACACAGAGGTCTTGGAGCCTGCAATCCAAAAGGCATTTAAAGTAGTCAAATAGCAACCCAGGGCAGCTGGGAATTCTGAGCTAAAATGCCTGGTACCGGAGACAGGGACTGCCACAAAGTGTGGCAGGGAAGTGGGGCCGAGATCAGAGATTATGGTGCATCTGAAATGAAGCCCAAGGTCCCCCCACTGAACATAATCCCTGCTTACAGCATGCAGCCAGCCCCAGTTCAGAGTTCATCAACTCCTATCCGGACAGCCTCACAAGCAGCCTCTGCAGGGGGAACTTGGCCTGGACAGACACACGAGAAGCAGAAAGACGTCAAGTGGGGGTCCTGGGAACTTCATCTTCCTGCTGGAGTCCTCCCCAAGCCTCTCCCACTTAGGAGACGGCACAACCACGACAGCGGCTGACACTGCCACTTATTACATACTTCATGACCAAGATCACATCTACTGTTTACCGCAAGCTTATTAAGGAGTAATGTGGGGGTTTGATCCCTATTTTAGAGATGGAAGAAATGAGGCTCAGGAGGGTCATACGAGCTGGGCAATAAAGAACAGGCTCCCAACCAAAACCCCGGGGCTCCCTAAAACCAAATTCTTTCCACTGCTTTCTCTTTCTCTCTGAGTATCCACTAAGTCCAGGGTACTAGACCACCAGGCCACAGGAAAGAACAAGAAGTGGCCCGGTTCAGTGAACATACACACTACCAGTGAGGTGTGTGGCGCCTTCCCAGTGGACCACACACCCCAGAGGGGGCCACATGCAGGTCACTGCTGGGGTCAGAGTGCAGATCACAGTGGAACTCGCAGCAGCCCGCAGAGACCACGCTACTCTGTGTGGGGGTCTGGGGAGGGCTCAGCTCAATTCCGTGGCCGACTGCCAGCTCCAGCACACGCAGGGAGAGCGGACCAAGGACAGGAGCCTCGGCTGCTTTGTTAGCAAGCAACAGATGGGAACTTTTCTCCACAGGAGGCTAGGAAGTGTTGCATTAGTCTCCATAACACACTGGCCAAAACTATCACACACCAGCCCTCTGGGAGAGCCTAAGAAAGCAGCAGCCCAGGGCAGGAAGAACTAGGAGGGAAAGGTATGGAGAGAGCAGGGGCTCACAAGCCCTGGGGTCCAAGGAGGCTGTAGCCCGCTTCCCAGAGTCCAAAGCAGGAGGAGGTTGGGAAGAAAAAAAGACAGGAACATGGCCCAAAAAGGCCCTTCTCCTCCAGAAGATGCTAGAACTTCCCATTAGTTCAGTGACTCCAGACTTCCCCAGAGCTCTGCCACAGCCAGCCATACACACTGTGCCTGCAGGGACCCAGCTGGCCAGCCCAGTGGTCTCTGCAGACAGCCACTGTGCCAGGCTAGGCCCTGGGGTAGTATCCCAAACCCTCTGCTGGCCTGCCAACCCTGCCTTGGGAACTCAACATGCCTGAGAGGCACAATCAGTAAATATATAAAGTATAACAATTTCATTTCTTTGCAAATACACAAAAGAATACAGGGATTCAGATACATGAACACTCATGTTCACAGTAGCATTATTCATAATAGCCAAAAGGTGGGAACAATACAAATGTCCATCAACACATGACTGGATAAACAAAATGTGGTGACACACGATGGACTATGATTCAGCCTTAAAAAGGAAGGAAATTCTGACACGCGCTACAACATGGACAAACCTCAACGACATTACCCTGAGTGAAATACCACAGACGCAGAAGGCCAAACCCTGTATGATTCTATGTATTTGAAGAACCTAGTGTTCAAAATCACAGACACAGAAAGTAGAATGGTAGTTGCCAGGGACTGGGGACAAGGGGACATGGGAGTTGCTTAATGGGTTGTTGCTTACAGAGTCTCTTACAAAGATGAAAAGAATTAAGGAGATGGATGGTGGTGATGGTCGCCCAACAGTGTAAATGTACCTAATGCCAACAAACTGTACACTTAAAAATGGCTAAAATGATAAATTTCATGTTATATATCTGTATCATAGTAATATATATATGTGTGTGTGTGTGTATATACAAATAAATTAAATATATAAATCTTACACATTATAGACATATCAGTGTTACCTGTGGGGCATTGTTTTTTATTTTACCATAAGTATGTCAAACTTTTATAATAAAACATTGAACACTTGTAAACTAAAGTATCACAAGTTGTAATTCCTAACAGTATTTTAAAACTCCCAGTTAGAGAGCCAGGTGCTGTGGCTCACACCTGTAATTCTAGCACTCTGGGAGGCAGAGGTGGGTGGACCGCTTGAGCTCAGGAGTTCAAGATCAGCCTGAGCAAGAGTGAGACCCATTCTCTAAAAAATAGCCAAGCGTTGTGGCGGGCACCTGTAGTCTCAGCTACTCAGGAGGCTGAGGCAAGAGAATCGTTTGAGGCTGCTGTGAGCTATGACGCCATAGTGTTCTACCCAGGGCAACAAAGTGAGACTCTGTCTCAAAATAAATAAATAAATAAATAAATAAATAAAACAAAAACTCCCTTGGCTTGGTGCCCATAGCACAGTGGTTATAGCACCAGCCACATACACTGAGGCTGGTGGATTTGAATCCAGCCCAAGCCAGCTAAACAACAATGGCAACAACAACAAAAAAATAGCCAGTGTGGCAGGCATCTGTAGTCCCAGCTACTTGGAAGGCTGGGGCAAGAGAATGGCTTAAACCCAAGAGTCTGAGGGTGCTGTGAGCTGTGATATCACGGAACTCTACCCAGGGTGACATACTGGGACTCTGTCTCAAAAATAAATAAAAAATAAAAACTCCCAGCTAGAGGGGCCAGTGCTATCACTTGACTCCCTTCCTGGGCATCAGCACCGACCTGACCCACAGAGAGGAGACATATACACACCCCAAAACAATCAAGACAGACTAGGGATGGGGGCACAGGCCTTCACTGGCCCTCTGCCCAGCCCACTGTGAACCAGCAGGGAGGACTCACCCCTCCATGGGCCCTGACTCCAGGGTGATTCAGCCCTCTGGTTTTCCCGCAAGGAAGTGATCGGCCTGTATTCTTTTCCCTTTTCCAATAAGGCACAAGGGAATGACTTGGCCCAATCCCAAGGCCCAGCCTCAGACTGTTCTGGGGAAACTAGCCCACCATCCTCCACT
>CAUYQV010075798.1:0-10836 GCA_963574575.1 Galagoides demidoff | reverse complement strand
TGTAAACATAAAAGAGATAAAGCCTTCATCTTTTTTAGGCTGCATAATATTCCATGGTATACATATACCACAGTTTATTAATCCATTTGTGGTCAAGGGGCACTTGGGCTTCTTCCATGACTTGGCTATTATGAATTGAGCTAAATGTCTCTCTTCTTAAAATCTCTAGCAAGTGCAGAAATCCTCAAATTATGAGCCTCTTCACCTACATTTTGGAGCCTCTAGTGATTTTTCCCTCAGTCCCAAGGGACTGGGATGTAACTAATTGCTTGAGGAATACCAGCTATTTACTTTCTTTAATTCATGTTCGCACTTTACAAATGGCTGAATTTAGAAATGGCCTAAATTGATTCTTTTCTTTCTACTTTTTGAAGCTTGCTAAGTCTTTGAACTATCATGAGAACACAGCAACTTTTATAAATGAAGGATAAAATTATATTTAGAGCTGAGTTTTCTTATGTTGAACACAGAATAAGAAAAAAAAGTCACAATCTCCTGGTCTTAGTGGGAAGGAAGAAACAGTGACAATTGCAAACAGGGCGGCCTGAGGACTGGGGGAGGAAGGAGAAGGAAAGAGAATCCCACACACTCTCGGAAGTTGCCTGGGAAAGAAACCAGCAAAGGCCAATGCAGAGAAGGTGACACCAGGAATGTTCAGGTGTCACCTGGACATTTAAGGTGGCAAAACACTCGGAACTCACAAACTCTGGAACTCCTCCCGACTAACGCTCTTCATTAATGACTCAACACAACCCAGATACTAATTGCAATTGAATTTCTTGAGTATATTTGTACATATTTTCCTGAAATGATCATTTAAAAATTATTAGTTGTTTTAGTTTGAATAATTAATTTTGTTTTAATATTTGGTCAAGTGCTATCACCTGTCAAAAAGGACCCTTAATTCAGCATAATCAGAATCCAGAAGAGAGAGCTGATGGGTGATTTAAATTGTAAAAGCCCATGACAGTGCTCCCATCCCAACCAAATGAGATAAGCACGTTTGCTCTGTCCTCTAAAGGTCCTGTATTACCTGTATGTTTCCTAATTTGTCCTCAAAAAGTATAAACATGTCCCATTGTGAAATTTTAACTAACAAGTGCTAGAAAACAATAAGCTTTTCATTTCCTGAATTTCATGACCACATCCACTTAACCACTGTTATATTATGGGCATACTCGAGATTTAAATGGCAGAAAGACAGAGAATGGGGGGAGCAAACGATTAGAAGGGGCCAGAAACATCTTGTGGTTTTCTGTCTGGGAGCAGCATCCCCAACACTTTTTCCCTCAATGCTGGGTTTGGTGAGTGACGTCCCACAAGCTGACCATAACAAGAGCTGCATGTCCTTTATCAGGGAACATGGAGCTCCTTGCCACCACCTGCTGTGTCTTCTGGCCAGTGCTGATGGCTGGCTGCTTACTCACATTCCCCCAGGATAAAGGAAAGCTGTGTCAGCTCTCACCATGGGATAGCTTAACTGGACTGCAAAGGAACTCAGATAGCTGCTGACTCCTTAGCCCCATGGTCCCCTCAACTGAGCTCCGGAGATTCCACTCAACCAAAAAGGATTGATTATGGGTTGTCAGAAACTGAGCCTGATAATACACCAGGTAAAGTAAACCTTGAACGAGGTGATCATTCAACATGAACAAAAGTATCACCAACACCTTCAGAGAGATAGAGAAGTATATCCCAGGGTTTGGGGGTGCAGGGAGCTGTCATGAGCCAAGGTAAGTTCCAGATCCAAGAAGGACACTTGTTGCCCAACTCCAACACCAGCAGGAGGGACCTCCACCTGCCTGTGTGTGGCCAGAGTCCAGGCCCATCAAGACACACGCTTCTTCAGTGGGCAAAGAGTTCTCTGTAGAGGGTTGGCCACAACTCTCTGTCTGACACCCTCCCAAATTACTTGGAAAGTAATAAATTAAGTTTAGTTTCAGGAGAACAGCTTGTCTGCCGGGGCCTTGGGGTGTAGTGAAAGAGAAAAACACAAAATGATATCACAAATGAAATGCCATTACAGTTTGTTTTTACATTTTCAAACAAATGTTGTTAAATATTTTTTAAAGAGAAACTTTCAGAACAGCATGGGGCATATTATCCCAGGATATAAATTTTTCAATGTATGTTTAAACCAGAAGCATAGGGATGTCTGAAAGAGCATCCCACAAACTGTTAAAGCTCATGACAAGATTGTGAAGGACTCTCCTTGTCTAAACTGTACACTTCTGTGCCGTTTGTGTTTTTATTTGCATGATCATGTATTTCTTTTGAGATTAGCAAATAATAAGTCTTTGATATAAAAAAAATCAAACCTTTAAAAGGATTCAATAACATGAAAAATTTTCTTGGACAAATCAGGTTATAGGACAATATATGTAGCATGAGATATTGATTTATCAATATATGTTTATGATAAATATACCAAAGGAGAACCACAGCTAAAATGCTGAGAGTAAATAACTTCTGGATGAATGCATTATATGTGATTTTTATTTTTCTACATTTTCTAAAATGTTCTAGAGTGATGACATTTATAATCAGAAAAAAAAAAACCCACAATGAGACAAACTACTAAAAAGGGGATTAAATAAGGTCCTGAAGGTAAACTTCTCGGGGAAGACAGAAAAATACTCACGCAAGCAGTGATCTTCTTGAGATGCCTGAGGTATTGATAGAAGTGGACCAAGGGGGTGGGCAGCTTCTCTCAGAGGGAAGAGGGTGTGAAAGGGCAGGAAGGAAAGAAAGAATGAACAGTGCGTTCAAGAAATATGCCAGGATTCAGCGTGAGCTTGTGAAGTGGGAGGGATGAGACTGAGGAGAAGCTAAGCTGTAAGTCGGGGCTCAGGGAAGAGGAAGGACATTGTGCTGAGGAGTTCAGAGCTGAGGCCAGGCATGGTGGCTCACGCCTTTAATCCTAGGACTCTTAGAGGCCAAGGCAGGTGGATCGCCTGAGCTCAGGAGTTCAAGACCAGCATGAGTTACAGTGAGACCCCCCATCTCTAAAAAAACAAAACAGCAGGGCGCTGTGACAGGTGCCTGTAGTCCCAGTGACTTGGGAGGCTGAGGCAAGAGGATCACTTGAGCCCAAGAGTTTGAGGTTATTGTGAACCATCATGCCACAGCACTCTACTGAGAGTGACAGAGACTCTGTCTCAAAAAAAAAACCAGTGCAGACTTGAAGCTGTAAGGCACTGAAGGTTTCAAATGGGAGGTGAGGAGATTTGATTGGCATTTGAAACCGTTGGCCTCCGTCAGTGGAGGGAGTAACAGGAAGCAAGACTGGGGGAGAGAGATCAGCCTGTGCAACAGGTGAGGCCAGAGGGGACAGTCAGGAGATGGTCAGAAGCTGGGTAGGGAGGACTCAGGGATTCACTGAACACCCGGGGCAGCTGTTTTCTGCATGGTTTCCTTTCCCAGGAAATAGAGATGGAGAGTTGAAGGGGCACACGGGGGAGGGGGGATAAGGAAATATGAACTGTAGTTTAGTGAAGCAGAACGGAATTGACTATGGGCCACCCAGGCAGAATACCCAGTTGGCAGATGTATATTATCATTAACACGACTCCAGCAGTTGGAAGAGACAACTGGATGAGAGACAAAAATTTCAGAGCTACGAGTTAGAGGTGGTAGTTCACTTACCAAGGGTGCAGATGGGTCAGCTCGTGGGGAATGTGCAAAGGGCAGAGGCAAGCCCCGGAGTGAGGAATCCCTGGGCCGGAGGGTCGGTGATGACAGAGAGCTCACTCAGAGACGGAGTCAAGCTCACTGAGACCAGCCAGGAAAACTGCGTCCAGAAGTCGAGAGAGGAGGACTAAGTGCAGTGGTATCGTTTGGGTATCTGCCCTCTCCCCACCTCAGTTGAAATTTAATCCCCACTGTTGAGGGTTGGGCCTTGTGGGAAGTATTTGGGTTTTGGAAATGGATCGCTCATGAATGGCCCGGTGCCATCCTTGCAGTAACGAGTGAGTTATCTGTCACTCTATTAGCTCTCTTGGGAAGGGATTATTAAAAAGCCTGGACCCTCCTGCTCCTCTCTCTTGCATCCTTCCTTTTAACTTGCCTGCCCCCTCTGCCTTCCTTCATGAGAGGACGTTTGCTGAGGTCCTCACCAGAACCAAGTGCTGGGGCCATGATTCTTGTCCAGCCTGCAGAACTGTGAGCAAAATAAACCCTTCTTCGCTATAAATCACCCAGCCTCAGGTGTTCCTCTACAGCAATGCAGACTGAGACACAAAACAAGGCCTGAGATCTCTCCTGACTATTAGAAAGAAGGCACCTCACCTTGTCCAGGGCAGAGCTCCTGGGGCGACGGAGTTTGGAAGTGAGGGGGCAGGGAGCTGAGAGGCTGCCTGGGAATGAGAAGGTGGAAGCAGGGGGCTCGGGGAGGAATGGAACAGGAAGGAGCCAGATGGAGCACTGAGAAAGAGGAGGCAGGTTCTGTTGTGTTTGTGAAATGGAGACACTGCACAGGATTAGACTCTGAAGGAGCAGGGAGAGAGGGCAGGAGCAGGTCTGCAGTCCGGCCTGGGAGGGGGATATTGGCTTTGAACCTGAGGGAGCCACAAAGGAGATGCTGGAAGGGAAGAAGAAGGAGTAAAGGTAGAAATCAATACAGATCCTTTTGTAGATTAAAAAATCTAAATTTTAAAGGTGATACTAAGGGATGGTCTCTAATTTCTTCACCCAACGAAAGAAAGTTTATGAAAAGTCAAGTTCATCGGGTGGGACTCAGAGAGTTGGGCACTAGTGAAGAGCTTGAAAGGGAGAAGAAGCATTGAAGTAGCAAGTGAAGCAGAACAGGAGGGTCAAGGAGAAAGGCCGTCCGTCAGTAGCAAAGTCCTATGAGGGCTGGTCGTTAGGAACTTGAGGCCCACCGATTGGCAACAAGATATGATTTTTCTGCACTATGCTCAGCAGCCGGCCACGTGCAGGTGCAGAGAACAGACTGTTTAGATTTCCCAGACTCGGGAAGGTTTGCAGGGCCAACACCCAGCATGAGGACGTGGGGAAGTGGGCATTCCAGAGGTTCCAGAGGTTGCAGGCCTACTCAAGTGTGCTTGGGAAGAAGTTCAGAACACGTCACCCCAGAATACATCACTCAGGCACATGAGTATTTTTAATTAAAAAGGCTTGAAAAACAACAGGTGCAATAAGATCACTGTTCTTTTTAAAAATAGATGAAACTCCTATGTGGAAGAGGTTCTCCCTATACCAAAAAGAAATTGTCTTTCTTACCAAGGACGGGAAGTTGAAGCAGAGAGAAACCTTAACAAACCTTGTTAAACTAAGTCAGTTCACTACCCCAGCCCAAGCCCCTTTGCCTTTTCACATTTTCACAATTTACTACTCTTTGGCCAACTCAGCATACAAGGGCTCAACTTGAGTTTGGTCTTTGGGCCTTAATTTCCTTATGAAAACTCCCATACCACAAAAAACTTACATTGAATGAATTTGTATGTTTTTCTCCTATTGACTTGTCTATATCAACTTCATCCTTAGGCCCAGCTGAAAACCCTGAGAGGATAGAATTATGCCTCCCCATAGCTGGCTGGGGAGAAAGCAAAGCCCAGGGCATTTTTGAAGATTTGGAGGTGGAGAGCTGGAGGGTTCCATCTGGAGCCATGGAGGTAGACGGGGCAGGGACCTGCTCCTGGGAAAGGGGACTGGGAGCAGAGGTGTGTCACAACCTGGAACATGACAAGATGCTTGGCCCTGAAGACCAACAAGGCCACAGAGCCAGGGGAGGGTTTTGCCCAAGTGGGTTTCCGTGAGGTCATTCGGGTGGACCATAGTCTGATATCACTGCTGTCCTCATGAGAGGATGAAACTATAACACAGACAGCACACACAGAGGGAGGGACGGCCAAGTGTGCACACAACAAGGAGACAGCCGTCTGCAAGCCAAGGAGGAGGCCTCAGAGGTAACTGAACCTGACACCTTGATCTTGGACTTCTGTCTTCAGGACTTTGAAAAAACAAATTTCTGTTGTTCAGACCTGCTAATCTATGAAACTCGGTCATTGCAGCACAAGCAAACTAATGCACCAAGCTCAGGGTCCATCTCTGGGCCACCCTCTCCATGTGGTACTTTCTGTTCCTCGTCCTTATGACGCTTGTTTGCCTATGCGCCCTCCTGCCTGGTGCCAGGGATTCTGCCTTGGTACCTGGATAGACTGTGATTTATTCACCTCTGTGATTATCATTGTGCCTAACCCAGAGCCTTGCAGGTAGGAGGCGTCCCAAAAGCACTTACTGGACTGTATAAAAGTGAGTTTCATTGCAGAACAATTCACTTAAACATTTTTAAAAGAGGAAGAAAGTGGATCATTTTAACAATAATAAGAATGTCATAATGGGGGTGGGGGGTACTCTCCAGGTATCCAAAGAAAGAAAGTTGTTAGGCAAAGCAAAATAAATGTGTTTTAAAAGTTTAAATAAGTGAATTAACCCAGATGGAGTTGAAACACATTCTTAGTAAAGCATCACAAGAATGAAGAAATAAGAATCCAATGTACTCAATTCTGATATGAGGACAATTGATGGTGGGGAGGGTGGAGGGGAGCAGAGAGAGGAAAGGAGGGAGAGGGTGGGGGGTCACGGTGTGTGACACATCTTTTGGGGGCAGGACATGGTTATAAGAGGGACTTTACCTAACAAATGCAATCAATGTGACCTGGTTCTCTGTACCCCAAATGAATCCCCAACAATAAAAAATAAAATAAAATAAAAATTAAGCTTTAAGGAAACAAACAAACAAAATAAGAAAATAAAAGTTTAACGAAATAAGTACCTCTCTTTTGACGTGGGGCCCTGCTTTTAATCCATAGCGGGGCCCTGGTCCATGAATCAGACTGTTCTGGTTCCATGCCTGTCCCTGCCATTTACTAACTATATGGCCATTTTCAGATTATTTCACTTCTCCAAGTCTGTTTCCTTATCTGAAAAATGGAAATGTCCATAACTACTTTATAGGATTGCAGTGAGGATTGAATTAGAAATAAGATTAGAAAAGCCAGGTTGGAAAAGGCAGGTCAGAATCCCAGCTTTGGGCCATTCACCAGCCGAGTGACCTCTGACAGGCCACTTAATCCCTCTAAGCGTTAGTTCTCACAACTATAAAAGGAGGAGGATGGCAATAATAGCCTAAAGCTAAAAAGATTGCTGTGAAAATTACTCAGGTATCTGAAACGGTTTAGCCTTCAACATACTCCAGGAAGCATGGTGTCAGCATTACAGAGTCTGATACAGAGCCTATACATAGACAATATCCAGTTACTACCATTATTATTCCTTGAATGACAAGGATTTACAACAAAAACACAACTGCCATCATGAGTGAAAAGGCAGTCTTCCATTAATCTCAGTCAATTCCAACATTTCTAAGAGGGTTCCAGTGTCTGAACAGTTAGATCATCCGAATGAGAATAGTTTGGAGCTAGAGCATTGACAGCAGGAGGTAGTCTCATTACTTTCAATATAGTCTCCCAATTCCTTTGTGTCTGCAGTTACCTCCAATGCCTATAGCCAGAACTCTACAGAATTATTTCATGCAGTGGTGAAGTGGGAGATAAGTTGTTGGTGAACCCGTCTCAGCTCTATGACATGTACCTTCCGAGGGAGCCCACACTGGGCTGCTCCCCCAACCTAAAGCACTCACATGTGTCTGAGTTCTTTCTTCCACAGAGAGTAACAAGAGTTATCAGCCAGAAAAATTGGGGGTGGGTGGCGTTCCAAACCACGGAATTGTCTGTTTAATTTAATTTTCCTTTATTTTATAAAGCTTGATATCCCACTCCCCCAGAATGGAAAGAAAAAGCATAAATGGAGTATAATTTTTTTCCGATACACATAGCAACAGCTACATAAGTTTTTTAGTATTAGCATAGGACTAAAAACTCTTTTCTTAAATCTCCACTATTTTAAAAACTCCGCTGTGTCAAGCACATAGTAGAAGCTTAGCAAATATTTCTTACATTTTAATTAATAAATACATTAATATTTATTTCAATGACTTCAGAAAAATAAGACCTTAGACAATATTGGTGATTCCCAACCAGAGTAGGGAACAGGAGCTCCCCACAGTTACAGCAGGATATCCATAGCTGACCACCTCCCTGCATTGACCACATCCTTAATTTTCATAGGTCAGAAATGCACCACATGTACATATCAGTGTAGGAGACCTAGCTCCCTAGGGTGACCACCTCCGTGTGTTGATCAGTTTGTCACAGTCCTTTAGGTGGTCTATAATTCTACTATATTTGGAAAAAAAGATGTAATTCATGAAGAATAAATTTATTAAGTCAAAAACCATTTATTTTGTGCCTACCATATGCCAAGTATATAGATGCTCAAAAAAAAAAAAAAAGAGGAATTAGATTCTCTTTTCTATTCTTAAGGTGAATAGATAAGTTCTCCCCGAATCCAACGGGCTCTCAGGGAGAGAGGACTCCCAGAAGGGTCCTACTCCCTCCTCCCCTTTCTCCCATTAAACAATGGAGCAGAGTGGAAAGAAGGCTGAAGCAGGCGTCTGCCTTCTCTGCTACACTGTTCCTTCTCTTCTCCCCATTAGTACCAGACAGACTCTCCCACCAGCATTGTAGGGTAGGATTTCTGGAGTCAAACCTCAGAGTCATAGAACACTGCAGCCACCAGGTACGGTCTCCTGGTTCTTGGTTCTCAAACCCAGCGGGGGCATGTCAGCTTGCCCGGGGAGATTTCTCAACACAACATTCTCCCATCCCGTAGTCTGACTGTGTTCTAGATGGGTGTGAGGGGCAGTATATTACCACAGTGCTATTCCTAGGTGAGAACTACTGATATAATCCATGGTTTTCCTTTTACATGGAAGAAAGCAGGTCCCTCGGAAAACAGGGAAGGTGACTAAGACCACAGTGGAATCCAGGTCTCAAATCCGGGTCCTCTTACTTCAAATACCAAACTTTCTCTAACCCCAGGATCCCAAGATGAGCTCTAGGAAGTCTAGTGACCCTTCCTAAAATTGTATTTTAAAATTGGATATATGTGTATATGTACATTTGAACTGGAAGTTGATCCATGGCTTTTAACAAATTTTCAAAAAGACACATCACCATGAGTTCAAATTCGCACTGGCCAGTTTCCAAGCAATTCTAAGAAATGTCTGGGTCTAGTGAGGCAGGACTGGCCATATGGGACTGGGGGTTACAACTCGCACAGAAGGGGATGTGAAGGATGCTGTAGGTGTCACTTTATAAAAACTCCCCATTCCCCTCCTAAACTTCTGCCTGAAATCTCCTTGTGGGTTAGTAGATTTTGCACCATTCAAATACAGAGGCCCCTGAAGAAATAACATAAGTCATCATCGCACACCATAAAATTGACATAATCATTTTGCTTTCAAAGTGCTGTGGAGGGTCTGCAAGCAGACTGGAGGGACGAGAGAGAGGCAGGGGGACTGCAGGGGTCCTATGCATGGAAGAATGGGGACCATGCCACAGAGAAAGTGGCACAAATCCAGGAAGTGGGTGAGTGTCAAAAACGCAGAGCTCCTCTCTGGTGATGCCAGTCCTGAAGGGTCAAAACACAAACCCACCACAAGGGATCAGAAGCCTCATGGGCCAAGCATTTGGCTGGGACTGCTCTCAGCCCTGCAGCATCTACAATCAAACGAGTAAGTAGGTAAGTAAATCTCGTGGCAGGTGGAGAAACACTGTGTTGCCCTAAAGGGTTCCACCTGCAGCCTGGAGAGGGACTCGTACACCCAGCATCTGGCAAAGTTAGCAGAGGCGGCCTCATCTTCTAAAAATGCAAGCTCACTGCCACATGTCCCCTCAGTGGCAAGCCAAGCTTCGCACAACCTCTTTAGACCCCACAGCTTCAGCAGCCACATTTGAAGCTCCCCCGGTCCTTCTGGACATCAGCCACACTGACGTTTAGGGACACTTACCCAACCACCTTTAAGGAAGGAGACCTGGGACGGAGACCTGTGGGTTTCTGATTTCCCATTGACACTCTGACTACACGCTGAAACCGTCAGGGTGTCCCGGAAGGGCCTGCCCTCTACTGTAATGAGGAAAGAAACTGGCCAGTCGCTCAGAGAGTTTCCTTTGGGCCGTTACACAGATCCTGCTAACTAGTGACCCTGCTGTGGCTGTTCCCACAGCTCAGGAGCTCCTCCTGCTGAACTCCCATAATGTTCGTAATTCCTACCCTGGAACAAACCTCTCAAACTTTGGTTATTTCTTGAAGGGAACAAAGAATTGTTTGGTTCCTTACGTTCAGTGAAATTGGAGACAAGACTAGACCTAAGCTGTGTCTTTCTTCTCCAATGTATAATAACGTACTAGTCCAAATTCTTTAGAGAAACAGAGCCATTAGGAGATGTATATGTAAGACATCTTGATAAGGAATTAGTTCATGTGGTCATGAAGGCTGAGAAGTCCCCTAATCTGTCATCTGGGGGTGCAGGTCCAGTCCACCTCCGAAGGCCTCAGGAACAGGAAAGCTAATGGCGTACGTCCCAGTCTGTTCTGATGAGCCCCTCAGCTGATCGGATGATGCCCAGCCACATTAGGGAGAGTGACCTGCTTTACTCAGTCACCGGTTCAAATTCTGGTCTCATTGGAAACACACCCACAGACACTTGTAAATAATATTCAAACAAATATCTATCGTCCTGTAAAGTTGACATAGAAAATCAACCATCACTTACGTCCTTCATGTTCACATGGATGGAGCTGGAGAATGTTCTTCTGAGCAAAGTATCACAAGAATGGAGGAAAAAGTATCCAATGTACACACCCCTATTATGAAACTAATTTATACCTTTTATATGAAAGCTATAACCAA
>CAUYQV010075797.1:0-22824 GCA_963574575.1 Galagoides demidoff | reverse complement strand
GGGTACTGCTTTGATATACAATGTCAAATGCTTACATTGAACTAAGTAACACATCCAGAACAATTATACTCATTTATTTTTCTTCTTTTTTTTTGCAGTTTTTGGCTGGGGCTGGGTTTGAACCCGCCACCTCTGGCATATGGGGCCGGTGTTCTACTCCTTTGAGCCACAGGCACTGCCCCAATACTCATTTCTTAATGGTTAGGAAATGTACCATTTCATCATGCATGTTTGAGACATGAGAGAACTCATAAGAAAATGAAGAAAATAAAACAGTGTTGAATACTCAGATACTAATAATATGAGTAATAAATTATGAAATTAGATAATACAAAAGAGCTTGGGCTGGGGCAGTCAATTGTAGAAAAATAACTAGGAAGGTAATAGTTAATTTAACATGGCATACTTCTGTAGATATTTTTAAATTCTGATTCCCCACCTTTGGTGATAACAATCTAACTTTTCTCCTGATATGGGGAGGACATTTTACATATGAAGGTTTTATCTTATATTTTTAATAAGAAAAAAGAAAAGTTAAAGTACCCTTCTTACACATGGTGTCTTTCAAATATTTTTAGCTCAAAATAATCCTTATGCCAAAGAGCAATTAGGGGTGGTATATTCTGCCATTATCCAAAACTCATTTCTTTACTTATTTTTTTAATTAAAAAAGTTTCCTACTGATCTTAGTTGAGCACACAACTTGGTCATAAATCAGTTCTCAAAGAACCAGGAAATATGGAACTTTATCATGTTGCAGTGAATGTACACTTTGTGATCATATACTTAGTGATCAGGGAAGAGAAAGTTTCCCAGATCTGTTCAAGAGAAACTGGTATATTCTTAATTTGATTTCTGTGTCCTTTTCTGTTCTTATTTCTAAAGTAAGAAGTAATGGTTCCTTGCTCAAAAACATACTAGCAACAATTATAAAATGTGATTCTTACTCTACCTAGCTATTACTTTTCTTTATTTTATTGCTTATTGATCTCTCCGAATAGAAACCATTCAATGAAACTAGTTCAAATACACGCTAATAGCATTGTTTCTGCAAAAGCTGTGTCTCTCCTCTGGGGGCTTTCTCTTCACTCTTATGAGGGGCAGATGGAAAGCATTATCAATGCCCTTGAGAAACAACCTTTGTCCAGTAATAAATATGAGTTGGAGGATACATCCCCCTATGTTTCTGACCCGGATGTGGGAAGACTCTTAGGCATTTCTACTCTGTCTCCCACAGTTCCTTAGCAGCTGGTCAGATGCCTAGATCAGTAAGCTTCCCAGTGATATTCCCTTGACAGATTTCTTTCATCCTTTCTCTCTCACAAGTGCTTCCTGAGATCCAATATAAAATAATTTACCTGTCTTTGATTCTTTCAAAAGAAATTTTAAAATACAAAAACACTGTTTGTATTGATTAATGAGGAATTTTTATGTTAAAAAAAGCAATTACGATGTTTTGAAAATAATTCAAAAAGGAGTTGTGTTGAAACGAGTTCTCATTATAGATAACAATTATAAACAGTTGCCAAGACATTCAGATGATAAAACTCTATGCCCAGAGGGTACTTGTGTTTTCATATAACTTTTACATATTTATGCTTTTTAATAAAGTCTCCCCAAAGATCAAATCACAAGATAAAATAATATACTTCAAAGAAAGCCTAGAGTGATTATATAAAGTGCAATTAAAACCAGTCAGCTTCCACCATTGGTAATTCTATATCATGTGTGTCTGGTATATCATTTACATGAGACAACATTTGTGCTACTTGTGGGTTTTATTTTTCATAAAAATATAATAATTTTTTTCCTATTTCAGCAATTCATTTCCAAAACCTTTTTTCTAAGTATTAAGAAATGGAAGCATTGAGATAGATTTAGGATTAACAATATATTGCTCTTTGCTGCCTCACTTTACATTTAGCCAGTCTCTAATTCAGACCAAAGTAATAAAGTTTAATTAGATTTCACACAGATGCGAACAATTGTTGAAGATTCCTCATGAATTCTTATCAGAGATACTAGTGAAGAAATTAAGAAACTAATAGAATTATAAGCTACTGTCAAAATGAGTGGGAAAAGTTTTACTCTACCTATGGACTAAAGATCTTGTTCCATGATGTAAATATTCGACAAGATGTTTGCTTTTTTTTAAATGAATAATTGTAAATAATTAAGTAGCCACATTTTCTCCAGATGTGCCACTGAGAAGCCACCTCTTATTTTATGTTTTCATGCTACGCATTATGTTTCTCTAATATTGTATTTTCATTCCTATAGTTCCTCTACCAAAAAAAAATTCAATTACTTGGAAATGTTATTTCATTTATCACATTGCAGTGGTTAATTTTATGTGTCAATTTGACGGGGCTACCCAATACCTAGAAACTAGGTTAAAATAATATTCTGAGTGTGTCCATGAGGGTGTTTAGTATAGAATAAAAGACTAATTAAGAAAGACTTCTCTTTCTCTGCCTAAAGTTGTGCAGTTCGGGTATCATTTTTTCTCTGCCTTTAGATTTGTTTTTTTTTTTTTTCTGAGATGGAGCCTCAAGCTATCCCCCTGGGTAGAGTGCCATGGCATCACAGCTCATAGCATAGCAACCTCCAACTCCTGGGCTCAAGCGAGTCTCCTGCCTCCACCTCCCAAGTAGCTAGGACCACAGGCTCCCACCACAATGCCCAGCCATTTTTTGGTTTCAGCCATCATTGTTGTTTTGCGGGCCTGGGCTGGGGATTCGAACCCGCCACCTTAGGTGTACGTGGCTGGTGCCTTAGCTGATTGAGTCACAGGCGCAGAGTCTCTGCCTTTAGATTTGAACTAGAACTGGAAACATGCCCTTAGTTCTCCTGGGTCTTGACTTCTCAGCCTCCATAATTATTTAAGCTAATTTCCTCTCCCTCAATGAGTATATATCCTATTAGATATATTTATTTAATAGATAAATATTTATTAGATAAATCATTATTTATTATTATTAGATAAATATTAATATGTCTGTATCTTGATATAAATATATAGATATTATAAATATGTCTATATTTATATGTATCTATCTATCTATCTATCTCCTATAGTTTCTGTTTCTCTGGAGACCTCAAATACATACCTAATATTAAATTTAGATTAGCAATAGGAACCACTAAATTATTTAAGAAGATTTAAGGTAAAATTGATCAAATTATTTGGCAAAATAAAATAAATGAACAATAATAAAATAGCACCTATAAATTAAACAGGATATACAAATTAGAAAAACAAAATGAATTAATATTCTAAAGAAAGCTTTATGTGAAATCAAGAAAAATAATCAACAACAAAGATAAGTAATAGATATTGTTACCAATTCCTGACTTTATGAAAGCTACGATTTCCTAAATTTTCAGGAAATACATAGGAGAAATTTGCGTGGTTTCCAGAATCTCAAGATAACTGCATATAGTATGGTAACACCATGATATTCTATAAGCCAACTTAAAATTAGATAATGCATCTTGTAAGTATTTTTTAAGGTTTTTAAGAAAATTTGTAGTATTTTATCAGACAATTTTTCAAACATGCAGTACAGTTTAAAAATTATATTATATTATTGTACAGTAGTCAGCCACATACCCAGTACATACATTTCATAATTCTTTCTTTTTTGCATGTAATTTATTTGTAGGGGGTCCACAAGTTTTGTGATCCTTATTACAGTGACCCCAGATTCCTGTTGGATGTGTTATAAGATTTTTAAATTTCTCTTTCCCAAATTTGTTATTTCCTCCTATTTTCTCCTATTTCTTGGTATTTTAAATTCCAGAACAATTGGTAGAGGCACATTAAAGCCTGAATTTGGATTATCCTTATCAATGTATATACTATATATACACATATATGTATATATATATATATATGATACATAGTGTAGATAGATGGATATGTATATATATACATATATATACATATATGCTTGTATAACAATATATTGCAAGTATGTTGTTGATTATTTTTCTTGATTTCACTGTCTACATATATATAGACATAAAATTAAGTTCATGAAGAAATCCTAACAAAAGTGCTACATGTGTCATTGCTGAATATCACTGTAAGTCACCTTAGAAGTGCTTCCTTAGGAAGTTATGCACCAGTTTCAGGGCCTAGTTCACCCTTCAAAGCACTTTTCGGGGTCTCTTTCTGAAATGACCAACCATCAGAACTGTTGTCATATGGAGTCTGACAATTAAATTTGCGAATACACTCTAGAATAAGTCTTACTAAAAAAAAAAAAAAAAAAAAAAAACTGAAGAGGAAGTAATAATCCAAACTCATTTAATGAGAGTAGTATCACAACGTTACCAAAACAAGAAAAGGAGACAAGGGTACTACAAAATTTTATGTATATATACACACCAATACTTCTGACATATATATGCATTAATAAAAATACAAGAAAACTGAATTTAACATCATATTAGAAAATTAGTCACCATGACCAAAAGGAATCCATTCCCAAATGCAAGGATGATTCAACATACACAAATCAATAAACATGACACATTACATTAACAAAAAAGGTACAAAATCCTTGTGATTATTTCAATAGATGTAGAAAAGCATTTGAGAAAATTAAACATCCATTTATGATAAAAACTCTTCATGAAATATGTGTTGAAGGAGTATTCAGCAAAAAAAAAGTCATGTACATGTGTGATGCATTCATATCTAGTATCATATTGAATGGAGACAACAGTACTGGAAATGTTGGCCAGAGTAATTAAACCAGAGAAAGAAATTAAAAGCACCCAAACTAGAAAGGAAAAGGTAAATTATCCTTATCTATAGACAATATGATTTTATATGTTAAAATAACCTACAAGAATTTCAACAAAAACCTGTTAGAGCTAAAAAGCAATTTCAGTAAACTTTCAAGGTACAAAGTCAACATGAAAAAACTAATAGTGATTTTATGTGCTAATAATAAAATACCTAAAAAGAAACGAAGACCACAATTCCATTTCCGATAGTTAAAATGATGTTTAGGAATAAAATAACCAAGAATATGAAAGATCTCTACAATGAAAACTATAAAACATTGATGAAAGACATTGAAACAGACATAAATGAAAAGATATTCAAAGTTCATACATTGGAGAAATTAATATTGTTAAAACGTCTATTCAGCTGAAGATTTGACAATCTTTGTCAAAAAACCAATGTAATTCGGGCCATGCCTGTGGCTCAGCTGGTGGGGCACCTGCCCCATGTGCTGAGGGTAGTGGGTTCAGCCCTGGCCCCAGCCAAACTGCAATAAAAAAAATAACCAGGCATTGTGGTGGGCGCCTGTGGTTCCAGCTGTTTGGGAGGCTGAGGCAGGAGAATCGCTTAAGCCCAGGAGTTGGAGGTTGCTGTGAGCTATGACACCACGACAGACTACCAAGGGTGACAAAGTGAGACTCTGTCTCTACAAAAAAAAATGTAATTTTTCACAGAAGTAGAAAAAAACACTTTTACAATTTGTAAAGAACCACAAAAGACTACAAATAGCTAAGTCAATCTCGAGCAAAAAGAATAAAGCCGGATGTATCACACTACCTGACTTAAAATATACTACAAACTAACCAAAATAGCATGGTACTGGCATAAAAACAGACACATAGTCTGTGGATTCATTCCTTGAATCTCTGGAATCAAGGATTGAGCAGACAGAAACTCCAGGCACATTATCATCAGAGAAATGCAGACTAGATCCACAATGAGTTATCGCTTCACACTTATTAGAATGGCTATTATCAAAAAGACAAAATATAACAAGTGTTGGTGAAGAGAGGGAGATAAAAGAGCACTTGCACACTCTTGTTTGCGTTGTAAATTCATATAGCACTTATGGATGACGGTACTGATGTTCCTCAAAAAATTAAAAATTGAGCTACCATATGATCCAGCAAAATCACTAGTAGTATATATACAAAAATATTAAATCAGTACATTGAGGAAATATATGCAATTCCCTATTTATTATAGCATTATTCATGATAATCAAGATACGGAATCAAGCTATCAATGGATGAGCGGACAAAGAAAATGTGGTGTATATAAACAAAGATATGTTACTCAACCACAAAGAGAAAAAAATTCTGTTGTCTGTCATTTGAGATAGAGTGAATTCACCCGGGAGACACTATTAAGTAAAACACACCAGGCAGACGAAGACTAATACCCTATATGGTCTGACTCACATGGATCTATAAAAGTTGAACTCATGAAAGAAGAGAGTAGAATAGTTCCTATTGGAAGGTATGCATTTGGGTGTGTGTAGGGTGTTTGAAAGATGTTGACCCAAACTACAAACGTTCAGTTAAAAAAGAGGATAAGTTCAATGGAGCTATTGTACAATGTGATGATTCTAGTGAGCAATACAGTGTGCTCTTAAAAAAAATGTTAAGAGAATGAATATAAAGTGTTCACATTACAAAAATAACTACATGAGGTAATGTATATGTTAATTAGCTAGTTAGTCATTCCTAATGTGTGTATGCTTCAAGACAATATGTTGCAAGGAGTAAATGCATACATAATTATCTGTCAATTTAAAATATGTATATGTATGCAAAGGGAAAACATAAAGCACTTATTTTTCAGCTTCTATTCTTAGTACTCACTGCAACTGGTCCTCATATTTTGGTAGATAAAATAATTCATCACCCGCCCAATCTACAGGAAGTGGAATGAATATAATCTCTCATTTGTATCCATTCTTCATTTCCCATAGCTGCCAAAAATGTCTACCCTTTCTCTAGAACAGGGTTAATCCCTCTCCTTTAATTATAAGTCACACCATAGCACCTCCATCTCTTGAATATCTCATGAATTTCTAAAATTACAAAGAATGCCTTCAAATGTATTTCACATGATGTTGCTGTAAAGCAAATGTAGTCACTTTCTCCTGGACTATGACATTTTTTTGGGTCAGGTTTTATTAACTCCTTGTCACGTTTTACATAGCTACCGTATCAGCCTTTCTAACATGCAATCTAATAATTCTAGTCTCTTGGTTAAATCTTTAGAATTCCTTCTAGTTTAGTCTACAAAATTTGCTAAGGACTTTTATGGTTAATGATCTCTTTTATGCACTTTGAACTTAGGTGCTCAGATCCTTGCGTATTCTGAACCCTTTCCATTCCGAGCTACACCGTGTTAATCTTTACACTTCTAGGCTTCTTCACATACTGTTCTCCTTGTCTGTAATTTGTTTCAAACATTGATTTCATGCCTTCAAGAATTTCACCCTATGTTTTTTTCTTCTGGCAAGGCTTTTATTATCTTTATAGATGATAGTGGACAGGCACAAATTCAACAGAGAAGTGATCCTGTTGCAACCGCTATGCCCCTTATGCTCTCTTTGCTAAGCCAGATCAACATGACTTCAAGTACACCTCCTGTGGCCATGGCACCCACTGATGTATTCATTCCTATAGCTATCAGGTGGCAGTAAAGAAGCAGTTTAGACTCCTAGGAAATGTCTAAGAGTGAGCATTTGCAGCCCGTACCAGGCTCTGTAAACTTTTTGGCCCTGTAGCTTTTCCTCAGAACATCCCACTCATCCCACTCACTACTCTCCTAATTACCTCATGGTAACAGGAACAGATTTAAACAAAAAAATTAGAAGATTGTTAGAAGGATCATAGAAGTCAGGAAGAGGAGGGAGATGGAAGAAATAGGGAGAGTTTTATTAAAGGATACAAAATGACAGCTACGTAGGAAGAATAGATTCTAGTGTTTCATAGCACCTAAGGATGGTTCTAGGTAACAACCACCTATTTTATGGTTTCAAACAGCTCAAAGGAAAATGTCAAATGTTCTCAACATGAAGAGATAAATAAATGGTGACAGATGTTCTAATTACTCTGATATGATCACTGTACGTTATATGTATTGAAAAACCACTGTGTATCCCCCAAATAATGTACAATTATCATTTCTAAACTGAAAAAAAAAGAAAAAGAACACTTTATAAGGAAGGAGATAAACTCTAATTTTCTGCACCAAATCTATATTTAAAAGTTTATTTCCCAAATAACTCATGCTCAGGTGAAAAAAGTGGTCATGCTTGCCCTCAAGCCCTTGTAGTTAGCTAAAAGTTACAAGTCTCACCTTTTTATATAGTATGTCAAATAACAGATATTCACTTTATAAAGAGATAGTCATCAGATTATAGAACACAGACGAGGCAGATTACTAGGTTGTCCATTATGTAGTAGTGCTTCAGTAAAGATACAAGACCTTGTTATGTCTGAAATGAACTCTGTTATTTAGGGACTAAGTTCAAGTTTTTATTTCACTTTCTATAAGTAGAAAATGATTACTTAATTCAAAAGAGAATGTAAGAGAGAACAATCTCTTATCCCTTGATCAAATGGTTTATTGCGCGAGCCTTTTGGATCATAAGGAAAAATAATGACAAGGAAAACATGAGAATTATCAGAAAATTAAATATGCAATTTAATTCTAAGAAGCACAGTTTTTAATTTAGGAGTGAATTAACTTAATCCCAAAGTATGTGGTTTTTTTACTGTTTCAAGTTGTATTTATATAAGACATGTCTCTCCCCATGGTTTTCTGAGTTTCTGCCCTATAATGCTATTTCTGGAAACTCTAAAATCTCCTCAGGTTGTTTAACTGATGTCACAACTGAAGAAAGTTACCTGAGTCATTAGAGTATTTCCAAAGGAAAGTGTGACTGTCAGCCGACTGCCACTGGGGGCTTAGGTGAGCTTACTAGTTTAGAAGGGCTCTAATTCTGGGCTGTGATCTCTCCCCAACTGTAGCACAGTTACACTCTAATCTTTTAGCTATAAAGGAAGATTCCATATCAAGATTCTCAATTTTTAATGCTAATCTGTAGAGGCAAGATTGCTTTGATCTACTGTTCTTTTCACACTGTAAAGATTGACATCTTTTTACAAATTAGTCAGGATCCTGTCATATTCAATCTTTTGGTCATTCTTTGAAGTTAGTCTTTTTAAAAAGCTAGAATCACCTATTCTAAGCTTTATCTACTTTTTGTTAAGTTATATTAAATTTCAATGTATACTTATACATAATTTATTTCTGTACGTTGGGTATTTCTTCTGTTTTTCTTTTTCTTTTTTTTGCCCTTGAAGATTATCCAAGAGGAAAACTGAGTACAAGTATTTAAAGTAGAAGTTGCTCTATTCTCTATGAGAAACTCGACTTCTATGGAAACAAAAAGACAAAAATCTCCATTTTTTCCTACTTTGCATACCATGAGTGAGTTTTACTGATACTAAGGAGACTTAATTCAACGACCTAATCAACGAGGGCTTATCATTCTCATTAGTAACAGCTGAATCAGCATCTCTAATGATGAGACTGGTGAGCAAACCATATTTGATTATGGCTTACATTTATACTTGCAAGTACAAAAAAAGCAGAACGGGGTAGATTTAATGTGTTAATAAATCAATCACTTTACATCTCCTGAGCATCTTTCATATTATCCTGTAAAAATGAACATCTTTTTAGTTTTTTAAAAAATCTGTGCCACGACTTATGTTTCTTAGACAACATTAATGCTGATGCCATATGAGCTCGTGTTTTATCATTTGATAATTTAGAAGAAATGGACAACTAGAGGTGTTTTGTTTTTGTTTTTGTTTTTGTTTTTCCAATTTTGACTGGGGCTGGGCTTGAACCCACCACCCTGGTACAAGGGGCCGGCGCCCTACTCCTTGAGCCACAGGCACCGCCCAATGAAAAGGTATTTTTAAAATCTATGTTTAAAAAGCAAGCAGTAGTGGGCTGTCACTCTAACCTCACATGACAGGGCAGGAGGGGTCTCTCTTACTCCTGTTTAATAAGGGCAGTCATTACATTTGTGAGGGCTTGCCCTCTATAACTGAATTACCTTCTAAAGGCCCTGCCTTTTAAGACTATCACCCTGGCCATGAGGCTTTCAATATATCAATTTTGGGGGTGCATAAACATTCAAACCATAGTATGTGTACTTTTTCTGTTTGAGTTCATCTATGATCATGTATGTGTTTCTGGTTTGTGAAATCTTTCACCCAGGATCTGGCTAGGTCTTTATCTCTCACAGCTGTGTGTCCACTCCTCAGGTCTGTCTCCACTGCTCCTTCTTCATCACTCCGGAATGTCCAGGTGGATCTGCCACAGCCTTTGATCTTTCTGCATGTGCTGGAAGAGCCACAGGAAGGATGCTGTGACACCTCAGAAGCCAGGAAATGGGCTCGGTGGCTTTTGAGGATGTGGTTCTGAACTTTGGGTAAAGATTTTCTTTTTAAAGGCTTTTACAATTTATTTCATTTTAATGTTTGTTGAATCTATGGGTTAGTCAAAATATTGATGTATGTATTTCTATATATTGGTAAGATTGATTTTTATGTAGTTGTCTAATTGCTCTGTGATTAATAGGCCATTGAAAAATGAGCCCTTGTTCATTGTTGGGATTTTTCTTTTCTGGCAGGTTTTAGATATCCTCATCTATTTTATATATTCCACCTTTCATTCTTATGGGAAAAATTCTTTGATATGTAAAAATAGCATGTGTCAATTTGTAAAACTATCATCTTTTTTTTCCCTTTTATTAAGTCATATACACACAGATCATAAATACATTTATGCAATTGTGGGGTACAATGTGTTGATTTTTTATACAATTTGAAGTGCTTACATCAAACTAATTAATATAGATTTCATCTCATTTACTTAATTATTATGTTAAGACATTTGTGTTATATACTTGATAGATTTGACTTGTACCCTTGCAATATGCTCCATAGTTGTGGTCCCACAGTTTACCCTCCCACTATCAAACCTCTGCCCTCCTCTTTCTTCCCTCTTCATTTCTCTCCTTTATCCTGGGCTATAGTTGTGATCTATCTTTCATAAAAAAGTGTGAGTAATTATAAATTTATTAATTCATTTTAAAATCACCTTTAAGCTAGGAATGATAGTACATATTGTACATGCATTATCTGAAGAATCTAATTGGAATTCTTGGATTAGCTCACGTTCCCTTGACCAATTACTATAACATTAAAATTTTTTATCCCCGTGTAAAATTATTTTGTTAATACATGAATTGTTCCATTAAGCATTTATTAATATTTTAATCGTTCTCCTGTACTTTGTAACTTATACCATGCTTTAACATATATAAAAGCTAAGTAATTATAAAATAATCCCTCTGAAGATTTATTGGATTAAAAAATAAACTCCATAGCTAGTCAACATGAAATGAACTTTAATGATATAAAGTTGATATAAAAATTTTTATAAAGTAGTCATATAATTTATAGAATAAATGTTGGAACTACGTTTTATGTTCTCATTCACATCCTGTGATTAGTTAAATTTGCTGCACTGATAGTCTTGGGTGGAAGGTTTTTAAGGAGATGAGCTTTGGCAACCAAAGAGACAAACTCTTAACAGTTTTTCTAGCCTACTACATTATTAAGAAAAAGAGATCCTAAAGAAAAAATCCTGATCCTATCACTAGATAAATGCAGACTGTAGTTAGAGTTTAGTTTTTACCATTAAGTCACACATCAGTGGGGGAGGGGTCAGGGATGACCTCATCATATTTTGTATTTGTATGTTCTATTGTTTCACATAACCAAATATACAAAAAAAAAAAAAGTCTGAGTGGTCAGTCCCTGACCCCCATCCCCCATGTAGGATATGACCGTAAAATCCTATCTTCTGAAATGTTAAGACTCTTTTGAAGCACATTTAGTCGAAATGTGGCAAATATACAAATTCATCCCCCTTCACTTAAGGGGCTCCCATCCTCTATGGCTTCCCACCCTGAAAAACAATATAGCAATAATTAGAGAAACCATTCTATAAATTTGAAACACAACTGAATTAATTTTATTCTGAATGATACTTCTCATTTCCAATCATAATTATTATGAAAAGAAACAAACAAAAAGAAAAGCTGATCCACATTGGCCTGTTCTAAGTTTCTCTTCTGAATCAGAGCTGTGTGCACATGCACAGCCAACTGTGCTAGTGAGGAGGAAGGGTTGCGGCCTCCCATAAATAGACATATTTTAGCTGTAATCCCAGGATCTGTAAACTAAACCTGACCCCTTGCCTGTGTAACTTTGAAATATTTCACTGACAAGTACTGGCTGTAAACTTATTTATCAGATGTAGAACAAAATCGGGATGAATTCATTCATCCTTCCTACCAGACCCTAAGACACCTTTATTTTGTTCTACACACTCAGCACTTATTTGCTTCACTTTGTATGTAACATCACTGAACACTAATCAAAATCCCAAAAAGGTAAATGTTGCTTCACTGCCCACCTTCTGTTCTACAGGTATCCTCCTGTTAAGAAAATGTATAAATACTGTCCCTCGTGTAACCTACTCTGGAACTCAGATTACAGGCTACTGTCATCCTGGCTTTTCACATGTACTCCCATAAACTCCGTCATAATAAATCTCACTTGGCTGAGATTCCTTTCTCAATCTTTCATCTGGGTCGGCACATGTACATGCACCACAAATTTGAGAAACAAAGATCCATTGAGGAATTTCACAGTGATTGCAAAACTTTTTTCATATCTGTGATACAGTAAAATACATACTTGATCTTCAACCCCATTTCCTGCCAATAAAACTTAAAATTCTTGAAATTTCCAAAATGGTGTCTTTTGTATGCTAGTGAGTTGTCTGATGTCTGGCAGCCTGTTGGTAGCTTCAGGAGAAAGGTTGGTCACCTGAAAGACCAAGGGGTGTGCCTTTCAGCCCAAACCCCTGAACCTCAAAGGAAGAGAGAGGGACCAATGGTTAATTTGATCACAAATGGCCAATGGCTTAATAAATCATGTCTACTTAATGAAGGTTTCATGAAGACCCAAAAGGACAGAGTTCAAATAGACTCTGGATAGGTGAACACCCAGAGCTTCCCGGAAAGTGGTAAGCAAAGGTAACCTGGAGTTTACAACTGACATTAGAATTAGAAGAGGGCGCAGTCTTAGGAAAGAAGCCAGTAATGTCTCACATCTGGTTTTATCACCAGGCAGATAATTTCAGCATTGAATTTAATTAGAAGACACACAGCTGGTGACAGTTGCAGAAATGACTGCTCATTTGGTGTGTGAAGAACCCCCCACACACACACACATTTGATCACAGAAACTTCCTACGTTGATTATTGTGAGATAGCAGAGGAAAAATACCTTTTGTTTTTCCACAGGCACAATAGCCATACCCATCAATACTTGGCAGTAGATGGTCACAAAAATTGTTCAAAGTTATGTTTGTATATTTCCTTCTTAGTTTCTTCTTAAGAATATACTTAGTCATTCATTATATTAAAATATATATATATACTTAGTCATTTATTATATTAAAATACATATATACACTTATTCATTTATTAATATATATATACTTAGTCATTCAATATATTAAAAAATAATGTTGAAATATCACTGTCAGAAAAAAATGTTAATTTATTTCCTGCATAAGTTTAAAATTATTACAAATATCAATATTTTGAAATTTAATCCTTTTAGATTTTACATTTTCTGTAAAATGCATGTATAGTTAAGAGTAAGGGGCAAATTATATAAATTCTTATAAAATTTAATTAAACTGTTAAGTAAATGATGATGGCTTATAAAATCTAATGTTTTATTAAATGCATAAATTAGATAAAGTAGTAAGCACTACAAGTATTATGGCTAACATTTCCTGATGCTTCATATATGCACAAAACTAAGAAAGACTCTGATTTAAAGGACT
Organism: Galagoides demidoff; assembly: GCA_963574575.1. NCBI lineage: Eukaryota > Metazoa > Chordata > Mammalia > Primates > Galagidae > Galagoides > Galagoides demidoff. The sequence goes on along the minus strand of CAUYQV010075797.1, from coordinate 9,038 downwards.
ATTTAAATTTGAATGAAGATATTCTTCAATTTGAAATTTCCATTCATTTTTGGAAATGTCTCAAATATCTTACAAACTTCACATCATGTATCAAAAATCACCATTCATTGAATCATAGACTTTAAACCTTGGGAATCACCTTTTAAAAAATAAAGCCTAAGAAAATCCTTCTTTTTTGGCTCGGCGCCTGTGGCTCAATCGGCTAAGGCGCCAGCCACGTACACCTAAGGTGGCGAGTTCGAATTCCCAGCCTGGCCCGCCAAACAACAATGATGGCTGCAACCAAAAAATGGCTGGGCACTGTGGTGGGTGCCTGTGGTCCCAGCTACTTGGGAGGCGGAGGCAGGAGACTCGCTAGAGCTCAGGAGTTGGAGGTTGCTATGAGCTGTGATGCCATGGCACTCTACCCAGGAGGATAGCTTGAGGCTCCGTCTCAAAAAAAAAAAAAAAGAAAATCCTTCTCTTTTTACATATAAACAAAGTGATATTTAAAACAGTAATGAAGAAAATTACTAAACATCTTTCACTTTTTTAGCTGTATAAAAAACCTGCAATTCTGATTTCCAGGTTTTTAATCTTAACATATTTTTACTGTATCATACTTTTGAAGCATTTTTATTTTCAAATAACTTTTTGTATTATATATACATTTGTATTTCTTATAATGGAGTAATAGTCTGTTTTTGATTTTTTTTTTTTTTTTACTATCTCAGTCTGGCCAGTTTATTTCAAACTTAATATCACGTGCTACAGACAATTCTACTGGCAGTGCCAAGTCAGAACATAAAAGAAAGGGCTTCATTGACTCTCTGGACAGAGAGTCAAACATGACTGACGGTCACCTGGGGATCTGCTGCCAAAGACAAGTACTGGACATTGTTAATACTTTTAGAATGATTTGGGGGCAGAATTGAAAAAAACAGAGCTCCTCTGGTTGGGGGCAGCTCTAGAGAGTCACTTCTCATCTGACTGCTGTGCTTTCATGCTTTGTGTGAAGAGAAAGCCTCTCTTATACCTTCTAGATGTTGCTATGTACCCAAGTTCACCGCCTCCTAAGTCAGAGTACAAGCCTGGTTTTGAATCACTCCGCTCCCCTTTCTTTCTAACTTACAGCCTTTATTTAGTGCACAACAAGAACTACCCTAGGTAGTGCCCCTAAAAAGGCAGGGTTCTATGCAGGTGGTAAAAGCTGCTTGTGTGAAAGTGGAGGTGACATCACCTGTGGTGTGGCGTCAGATCCATCTAGTTCCATCTGTCCTCACCAGGCAGCATTTATGGCTGTGGAGGTTGGGACTCTTTAGATGCTGGCTGGCCCTGCTCTTTCCCACAGGTCTTTATAGATCCAGGGTCCTCACCACACATGCATCTCATTTATATTACGCCTCCTCCGATTGTCTCCTATGACCTCCAACCTAGGAAATTGTTTCTACTCGTAAGCGTAGGCTATTTTAGTGTACCTAGAAAAACTTTCACAAATCTATCTATTGATATACTTTTCTTTCCTGATAAGTTTTGAGAGATAATAAAAGTTGCTTTGTTTTTCCCTTATCTTTATGCTATTGAATTATTTGATACACAATGACCTAAATGAAAAGAGAAAAAGACAGAGACAGACAGGAAGGCAAAAGGAAGGAAGAGAGGAAAAGAGGAAGGGAGGAAGGGAGGAGCTCAAAGCAAGAACAAGACCATTAATAAAGGTGTTCATATAGTAAACATTTCCTTCTAAACATTAAACTTTATAATACTTGTTGAGTAAATTTAAATCCCCCTAAGTTATGGCCTAATAGTTGTATATTTTTATCAATTAACAAATATTTATGGTAGATATTAATTGCATCCACTAGTACCTGCTCTGTTTCCTTTCCTCCTTCTGGACACAGAGAACATTGTACCTCTCACACTCCCTTACAGTGTAAAACAATGAGTGTTGACCTTCATATCATGCACACTCGGTATTGAAAGGGGAGCAAAAATCTGCACCATTCAGGCCCTGAGACAGGGAAGGACGCATGAGCAATTCTATAAATCATTTACTCTCCTCCTCCTATGGTTGATGTAAGAGTGTTAAGATCACAGGATCAAAAAATTGAATTGCCTTGAATTAAGCCCCACCGTGAAAGAACGCTAGCCCAGAGGAATACCTCAAAATCCACAGGGCTTTTATATGAAGAAGGAATAAATCTTTGTTGCATTAAATCACTAAGATGTGGGATTGATTGTTGCTACAGGATATTTTATTCCAGCCAGAATAATAACTGTTTAAAAGACTTTGTGTTTAAAGTCTAAAAACTAGAACACAGAGAAAAGAACATGAAAAATATTGAAATTATACATTGTAAACTTACAGTGAACTTAAGATTCAGTTACGGAAATATCAATTGGAAAAATATTAGAACATTATCTCATCTATGATGTCTCATCTGGTCAATAGAATGTGAGCAGAAAGTATTTATATGTGCTATGTGCCTTTTGCCTAATGTATATTTTTTCTAATTTAATCTATAACACAACACCATAAAAAAAGTTTCTCACAGCTAAGAAAGTTAAGACTCAAAATTAATTAAGCAATTTACTGCACATTGCACAGCTACTAGTTTTGGGATAAAAATCATATCGGTTGTTGACTTTTCTAATTTTTACCAATATCTGGTTCCTACCTTCTTCCAGACAAATGGTGAATTATTCTCTACCCTTCACCCAACTTTGAAGTAATTTGTGACATGTGATAGGCTTTGGCCAAGAAAAAATGCTTCATTTGGGGTCCAAAGCATTTCATTATTGGATCACGATGTTCTGTCCTTGTCCGCTATCATCATCATCCCTGAATCCTTGCATTGATGGGAAAGCATCCTAATATAATGGAGCTCCCATTCCCATTACATTGGATGTCTAATTGGATACAATGATACAATGAGCCTGCCAACAATTGCCCATATGGCATGAGTGAAAAATTAAAACTACTGATAATTTTAGAATTTATGAGCAGAACATAACTTACTGAGCATAACTTACATAAGTTACTTACATAACTTATTAGCTATCCTGATACGATACAGCATCAGAATCTGCTGACATCTTTTGCACAAGATTATTGTTGGAGGAAACAGGAATTATGTTCCCTTATGCCTTTTTGAATGTGTATTATGTATGGACTCATGAGACTCGGTGACTCAAAAACTGTTTATTTCAATATGGTCATTCTGACAGGGGTAAGTAGGTATCTCACGATGGCATTAATTTGCACTTCCCTTATGATTAATGTTAAGCATATTTTCATATGTGTCTTTGCTGTTTGATTATCTTTTTTGAAAAACTTCTTTTATGTCTTTTGCCCACTTTTTGATAGGGTTGTTTGTTTTTCCTTGCTGATTTATTTAATTTCTTTGTAGATTTTTGGTATTAGCCCTTTATCAAATGTATAGTTTAAAATATATTCTCCTATTCTATAGATTGTCTACTTAATCTATTATTTCTTTTGCTGTACAGAAGCTTTTTAATTTTATTAAGTTGCATTTAATTTTTTTATTATCACTGTTTTTGTCATTGGGATCTTAGTCATAAATTGTTTTACTAGGTTAACGATTAGAAGAGTTTACCCACATTTTCCTTTAGTCTTATTATGGTTTCATGGCTTACATTTAAGTTTTTTATTCATCTTGAATTAATTTTTGCATATGGTTAGAAACAGTGTTCCTGTTTCATTCTTCTGAATGTGGTTATCCAATTTTTTCCAGCACCACTTATTGAATATAGCTTCCTTTTCTCAGGATCTGTTGTTGTATGGTTAGTAAAGATCAGTTGGTTATAGGGAGATGCTTTTATACCTGGGTTCATATCAGATAAAATTGACTTTAAATCACTAATAGTAAAAAAGACAAAAGACGTCATTGTATAATGGCCGAGGGAACAATTCAGCAATTGAAAATAGATATGCACCTAACACGGGAGTTCCCAGATTCATAGAGTTAATTCTACTAGATCTCAGCAAAGAAATAAATAGTAGCATCACCAATGTTTTACTTATAAATATTTTTGAAAAATATAAATCAGTTGGTGACACTTTTAAAAATTACAAAGATAACAAGTTTTCAGAATAAGCCTGAATCCACTGATTGTTATAACCGTACTTTACCCTAACCCATAATTATTATTTTTTTCTGTTATTTATTTATTTATTTGGGTTTTATCTACCTACCCTGAGGCCCTCCTCTGTGACTAAAATCTCTCTTTGAATCAAAAGCATACAAGAAAACAAAACCAAAAAAACACCGTGAGCCAAGTTGCCTCTCTAAGTTTTGACTTCCTTTCACCATCTTCCCCCTTTTTATTTCCTTTTGAGATTCCATATATAGTTTCATTTTCCTTTTTTTAAATTTTTTTTATTAAATCATAGCTGTGCACATTAATGCAGTCACAGGGTACAGTGTGCTGGTTTCATATGCAATCTTAAATATTCTCATCAAACTGGCCAACATAGCCTTCATGTAATCCTCCTAATTATTGTGTCAAGACATCTATATTCCACAACCAGAAAGATTCACATGTACCATTGCAAGATGAACCGCGGGTGTGTTCCCACCAATCACCCTTCCTCCACCCATTCCATCCCCCTCCCCTCCTCCTTCCTCTCCCCTTTCCTCATATTCTTGGGCTACAATTGGGTTATAATTTTCATATGAAAAATTAAAATTAGTGTCATAGTAGGGCTGAGTACATTGGATATTTTTCAAATTAATTTCATAGTAGGGCTGAGTATATTGGATATTTTTCTTCCATTCTTGAGATACTTTGCTAAGAAGAATATTTTTCAGCTCCATCCATGTAAACATGAAGGAGGTAAAGTCTCCATCTTTCTTTAAGGCTGCATAATATTCCATGGTGTTCATATACCACAATTTACTGATCCATTTGTGGGTCGATGGGCACTTGGGCTTCTTCCATGACTTAGCAATTATGAATAGGGCTGCAGTAAACATTTTGGTACAAATATCTTTGTTGTAGTGTGGTTTTTATCTTCTGGATATATATTTAGTAGAGGAATTGTAGGATCAAATGGCAGGTCTATTTTTAGTTCTCTAAGTGTTCTCCAGGCATCTTTCCAAAAGGAAAGTATTAGTTTGCATTCCCACCAGCAGTGTAGAAGTGTTCCCCTTTCTTCACATCCACACCAGCATCTCTGGTTTTGGGATTTTGTGATATGGGCTAATCTTACTGGATTTTGGTGATATCTCAAAGTAGTTTTGATTCGCATTTCTCTGATGATTAAGGATGGTGAGCATTTTTTCATGTATCTGTAGGCGGATTTTAATTTCTATGTCTTACCACTGAAAAGACAGGAATATATATTTTAGTGGTTTCTAAGCACCATTTCCTACTAAAAGGAACTTGGGATCCTTGGAGAAATGGCTAATGTCAGGTCTGAGGAAGAACATATGTAAGATGAGCCTAGACTATCATGTAACGTAAGGAAACAAATAAATTATCAAAATCACATCTGATGTCAATTGAAAAGGCCCACACCGCCAAAAAGACAGATTGAGCCCCAATTAAGGATACTAAATGCAAAAGATGGAAATACATCTACTATTTTTTCATAATGATACTAAAAAAAATACCAAACTTTAACTTGTCAACTTTGGAGGTGTTAAGGAACCAATTCAATGCTTTCAAAAAACTGATAAATCAAGGGAGGAAATTCAGTCCTTTTCCTTTCCTTCGTAAATGGTCCATTTCTCTGGATAACTGAAGAGTTGATGAGAGGAGTGTTTTTTGAGAACTATATCAATTAATGGAGAAGGAAGAATGGTAGAATTAGAATATCACCACTCTTTAAGCCCTTAAAGAAATGAATGAGCAATTGCTCATATCAGCAATAAACAGCTGGGATTTGAAATGAAACATATAATACCATTTACCTTAGCACCCCTCAAAAATGAAATGCTTAGATATAAATCTAAAAAAGTTTATAGAATCTATATGAGGAAAACAATACTCTGACAAAGAAATCAAAGGTCTCAATAAATGGAGAGATATTCCATATTCATGGATAAGAAGTCTCAATATTATTAAGTTTTCAATTTTTCCCAAATGGATCTATAAGATTCAGTGGCCATCCTAATTGGAATTCCAGCAAGTTATTTTGTGGATATCAAAAAGCTGCTATATTAAAATTTTTATGAAAAGGCAAAAGACCCAAAATAGCCAACAAAGTACCAAAGAACAAAGTTAGAGGATGGATGCTATTGGACTTCAAGATTTGCTATAATCTATCGCAATTGAGACAGTGTGGGTATTGATGAGAGAATAGACAAGTAGATCAGTAGAACAGAACAGAGAGCCCAGAAATAGATCCACACATATATAGTCAATTGATCTGTGACAAAAGAACAAAGACAATTCAATGGAGAACGGAAAGTCTTTTAACAAATGATGCAGAGTAACTGAACATCCACAAGCAAAAGAACAAATCTAGATATAGACCTTACAACTTTCACAAAAACTAACTCAAAATGGATCATAAGCCTCAATGTAAAATGCAAAATTTTAAAATTCATGGAAGATGATGTAGGAGAAAATATATGACTTTTAAATGCAATAACAAATGTATGATCCATGAAAACATTTTGGTAAGTTGGACTTTATTAAAATTAAAAATTTCTGTTCTGCAAAATATTGCAAAGCACGTATCTGATTGTATCTAAAATAGGCAAAGCACTCTTAAAACTCAAGAGTTAAAAAAATACTCAATTAAAAAATGGGCATCTAAACAGAAACCTCACCAAAGAAGATATACAGATGGCAAATAAGCATATGAAAAGATGTTCTGCTGATATTTTATGTCATGAGGGGAATGCAAAATGCAAACTGAAACAAGGAGATGGCATTCTAAATCTATTAGAGTGACAAAATCCAAAAAAACTGACAATAACAAATGTTGGCAAGGATGCAGCACAACAAGAATGCTCCTTCATTGCTGGTAGGAATGCAAAATGGTGTAGCCACCTGAGAAAATAGTTTCGCAGTTTTTATAAAGCTGAACATATTCTTTCCAAAGGATTCAATGATCATGCTCCTTCATATTTACCCCATTGAGTTGAAAACATGGCCACACAAAAATCTGCATATAAATGTTTTTAGTGATTTTATTATAATTGCCAAATACTGGAACCAGCCAAGATGTTCTTCACTTTATGAACTGACACACAAACTGTGGTATATCCATATAATGAAACATTTCTCAGTACTAAAAACAGCTGGGCTATCAAGCCACAAAAGGACATGGAAGAATCTTAAATACCTATTGCCAAGTGAAAGAAGTTAAAACACTGCATGCTGCGTGATCCCAACTACATGACATTCTGGAAAGGGCAGAACCACAGAGATAGTGAAAATTCAGTGGTTGCCAGGGGGATTGGGGTGCCAGGATGGAGATGGATGAACAGGTGGAGCATAGGGGATGTTTAGGGCAGCGAAACTATTCCATATGATACTGTCATGGTGGATACATGTCATTGTGCATTTGTCAAAGCACATAGAACTGTGCAAAACAAAGAGTGAATCCTAATGTGAACTATGGACTTTACTTAATAAGAATGCATCAATATTATTTATTTAATTGGTTCCTCAATTAAAACTAATACATACCACATGCAAGATGGGAATTATAGAGGACACTGTGTGTGAAAATGTTCTGCACTATCTGCTTAATTTTTTGTAAATCTAAAACTGCTCTAAGAGATAGTCTGGCTTGGTGCCTGTGGCTCAAGTGGCTAAGGCGCCAGTCATATACACCTAAGGTGGTGGGTTCAAATCAAGCCCGGGCCTGACAAACAACAATGATGGCTGCAACCAAAAAGTAGCCGGGTATTATAGTGGGTGCCTGTGGTCCCAGCTAATTGGGAGGTTGAGGCAGGAGACTCGCTTGAGCCCAGGAGTTGGAGGTTGCTGTGAGCTGTGATGCCATGGCATTCTAACTAGGGGGACAGCTTGAGACTCTGTCTCAAAAAAAAAAGAAAAAAGAAATAGTCTATTAATTTTTTTCAAGAAGCAATGAAGCCAGGCAATAAACATCAATGACAGCTAGTATCACAAAAAAAGAAGCAATTACACATTATCTCCTGATGGAAGAACACAATGCCACCCGTGAGGCAATCTTCCCAAAAAACAAAACAAAAAATGCTAAACCTGAATCCCATCAAGCATTTAGCTCAAATTTTCAGTTGACATAAAACCCTATTGTACTATAGAAAATACAGAGGCCAGAGCAACAGGTCTAATAAGATAACACAGAGATGCAATCAGCAAAATCCACACTACATCAAACCCTGCAGGACAAACCACAAAAACTTCTTCAACAAATAATGTGTACAGAAGAGAGAGAGAAAGAGAGATGGGAAGGATTAAAGGAGACTTGGGAAGCCAACTAAGTGCTTAGCTCTCCAGTCAAACAAACTGAAAGGTGGGGGAGGAACTCAAAACATCTCATAGTAAACATTCATAAGACAATCATAAAAACTGGATACTAATTGGATATTTAATGATATTAAGGAATTGTGGTTAATAGTTTAGATGGGATAATGATATTATAGTTTCATGTTTAAAAATTAGAGTCCTCATACCCAGCAGACCAAAAATCACATTACAACAAAAATATTTGTATCAGAATGTTTATTGCAGCCCAATTCGTAATTGCCAGGTCATGGAAGAAGTCCAAGTGCCCATCGATCCATGAATGGATTGACAAACTGTGGTATATGTACACCATGGAATACTATGCAGCCATAAAGAAAGATGGAGACTTTACCTCCTTCATGTTCACACGGATGGAGCTGGAAAGTGTTCTTCTTAGCAAAGTATCTCAAGAATGAAAGAAAAAGTATCCAATGTACACAGCCTTATTATGAAATTAATTTATAGCTTTCATATGATTTCCATAACCTAATAACAGCCTAAGAATATGGGGACAGGGGAGGGAGAGGGATGGGGTGGATGGGTGGAGAGAGGGTGATTTGAGGAATCACTTCTATGGTTTATCTTAC